>OV884013.1:18570513-18798013 GCA_930367205.1 Acanthosoma haemorrhoidale | reverse complement strand
AATTTAAATATAGACCGAACGACAATAACAAAAACAAAATTAAGAAACTGGATGGTTATATAAAAACAATTTTTATGGATTAGCGGCCCTGAGCCTTTCTGTTTGGGTATGTTATGTAAGTAAGCAATATTTCGATCTGGAATATAATCAGCTTGGGATACATCGTGCAGCTTAATTATCTTGTAAGTACCTTGGTTTGTCAAATATTCTAAGGTACTTTGAATTAGTTGAAGTTAGCTGATTGAAGACAACGGTACGATAGACTAGATAGCTCATGGGTTTATAAATACAGACAGACAAACACTTGGGAGGTGTGGACCCACCACAGTTCCGCTTCAAGGGTAGCAGGGCCAGTGACCTCGCTTTAATTACCGCCTGTGCCTGTGCGCCTGCTTCGGCCGAGCCCACCTGTACGCAACTACAGCTTCAGTTTTTCACTGAACATACTCTTGTGTGAGAGAGGTTTAGTTAATTCGGGTGGGTTTTGTGGAATTAAAGTTAGGGTTAGTTGGGAATAGATCTAGAATGTTAGGATAGGTGATACAGTTTTAACTCGTACGTTCAAAATAAGGTAGAACTAATAAAGAACGAGGAAATAAAAGAAAAAAAACAAAAACAATATAAAGTAGCCATGTCCAAGGAAAGCTTACGAAGAAATGCTTTCAACGTAAGTAAATAAACAAATAAAAAGGATAGTCAAGAGTGGTTTTCGATTATTAAAACAACCAAGTCTAATAGCAAAAGTTGAAATTACTGAACCACTTCGGTTCCTTCCGTTAGAAGCAAACACAAATCCACAATCGGGCACGTGCGACCATCAATACTTCTACACCTCTCCTGTACAGTACTGTACAAGCAAGTCCATCAGAACAACAAGAGAACCTCCTATTTCTTCAGGAATTGTCTTAACAGATATTACATCAGCACTGTAAGCTTTAGTCTTTTCACAATTCTTTTATTGCGACAATATCATTAATCCGTTAACAATGAAATTGTATTTAGAAACTAAGGCTTAATGAGCATTGAATCCCTAGAGTAGACATGCACAGGATTAAGCATCAACATCTTGGAAAATAGCGTTATACAAACGGAAAGGCTGAGTCTTCCACATTACAAAACATCAAGGATAACCTAAACACAGGTTTCGTTTACGAACAGAAGTTAGTTACAGTCCTCGATGATGCTTGTGAAGAGAGTATAACAGCTTAGTGAACAATACACAGACCAAATATAAAACAAAATTTCTGTAAAATAACTGTTTATTGGCCGTATAATACAAATCACTGTAAATATATCCCGATATACTCGAAATAATAACGAGACTATAGATCAATAAGCAAATCAGTGGCAGCCGAATGATGCTGCCGGTACGGAGAAATAGAAAGTAGCTTAGAGAAATGGTACCTCATCCTTCACAGACAGGGGAGCTAGAACTTACGTCACTGAGCACACGTGGGGCGGCACCCCCTGTGGTTACGTCATCTGTGGGGTGATAGGCCACTTGGTGGAGTTATTGGTTTTAAACCAAACATTTTTTTTTTTAAACCCTAGGCACGCTCTTTTTATTCCACAACCTATAAAAGTGATTTGACGAACACTGAGGGTATAGGGTAGGTGCTCATTGTTCGTTTATTGGAGTTTTGAGTTGCTAAATTTGTTCTCTAGGCCGTGTTAACTCAAGTAAGGTATATAAGTAGGGTAACTGATGTACTTATTGAATACTAGGCGAGTCGGTAGTTTAATTCAGCTAATAAAATATTAACCACCCTCCAGGAATACTTATGTAGAAATGTGAGACCTCTGCATTGCCATGCCTTCAGGATGAAACATCGTTATAAAATTATACTTATAAATATAACCTCTAATATGTAATAAGGATACAAACTTATAAAAAAAACCGATGTGGTGTTTTTTGAAAAACCTAAACAGTTGTGGCTGGGTACAGAACACAGTTTTTAACCTGATTTAAAGATAATGGTTAAATTATGTATTCACAAAGTAGCGTTATCAAACAGGAAAGATATCGAGGGAAGAGGGCAATTACTAGAATTAATACCCTTGCTTACTTAATGATTTTTATTTTATTACATTCATTCATTTTGCAATTTATTTTTTCGAATTTATTTTACATCCCTTCGAAGTTCATAAAATTCCATAGTAACCAACCCAACCACCCTAATCCCTTAGCACAGGTATGGGCAACCTTTGACATGTTATGGGCCAAACTTTAGTGTGCAAATACGTTCGCGGGCCGCGTTTAAAAGTAGTGCATTTTAAAGTAGTGTTCATAATTTTTAGCGATAGATATCAGTCAGCCATGAAATAATACGACAATGTTATTACAACACAATTTATTAAAATAACAAAATGAAATGAAAAAATAGGTACCTACAGCATTAAATTAAATCGTTAAATTTAGAATTGTTACAAACTACGAAAGTTAAATAGCGACACCGAAATCAATGAGACACTTGAGCTTGAATTTGGGAAACTAATTCATCGATGTTTGGATTAATTCCACTGGTACAAAGACGTAAAGAATTTTCCAAATTATCGTCAGTCAGCCTTGTACGATGTTTTGATTTATTAACTTTCATCAATGAAAAGAACTGTTCGCATTTATAAGTACTGCCAAACGCACAAATCAATCTTCTTGCAAATTTTCTAAGCTGCGGAAAATGGTCTTCTTCGAGGTATTTTTTGTAGAAATCGCACAACTCCACGTCTTCAAATTTAGATTTTAGGAGTGAGTTTTCTTGAATCTCGATCAACTCCATTTGCAAGTGTATTGGAGCATTTTGTACATTACTTTTTGTTGGAGTAGCAAATAAATTGAAACAGTCTTCCATGTGTTTGAAATCGCTAAATCTGATCGAAAATTGCTCCGACAGTAACTTGAGTTCTTCAGCATATTGAGCGTAAGCAATATTTTCATACGCAGAGAGCGTGGTGAAATGGTAACTGTTACCAGACAGCATATGTGCCTCCCACAAGCGGATTTTGTTCTGAAACGCTTTCAAATGGCTGTACAAATCATTTACTAACTGTCCTTGTTTTTGAAGTTTCAAATTTAAATCATTCAAATGGCCTGTAAGGTCGACAAGAAATGCTAAGTCACATATCCATTTTGCGTCACTCAATTCAGATAGTGGTTTATCTTTTATTTGCATAAATTCTGCTATCTCATTTCTAAGCTCGTAAAACCGTTTCAGCATTTTCCCTTTGCTTAGCCATCTGACTTCACAATAATATGTTACGTCGTCATACTCGGCTGATATTTCATCCAAAAACGCCTTGAACTGACGATGGTTAAGCCCTCGGGATCGAATAAAATTGATGGTTTTTACTACCACATTCATAACATTCTGGAGTCGAATGGATTTAGAACACAAGTTCTGTTGGTGGATAATGCAATGAAGGACTATCAAAACATCTTTTTGCACATTTAATTCAGTTGCTTTTTCATTCAAAATTCCGATGAAACCTTTACGTAAGCCGACCATAGAAGGTGCACCATCTGTGCATACTCCAACTAATTTCGACCATGGCAAGCCAAAACTTGTGAATACCTTTTGAACTTCATTAAAAATGTCCTCTCCTGTAGTGGTTCCTTTTAGCGGCTGTAAAGCAAGCAATTCCTCAGTAATAGTGAATTCTTTATCAACACCTCGAATAAATATAGCCAGTTGAGCTATGTCAGACAAATCGGTGCTCTCGTCTAATGCTATGGAAAATGATTCAATACCAGTCATACGGCCAGTCAATGTTGTTTTTATATCATTAGCCATCATTTCTATACGTCGTACAACGGTTCGTCTTGACAAACTAATTTTTTCAAATTCATTTTTCTTTTCAGGACACAAAACACTGCAAACTTCTGACATACACTCCTTGATAAATTCTCCTTCGGCAAATGGTTTCAATGACTTTGCCAATTTTGAACTAACTATAAAACTAGCTTTCACAACATTATCAAGTTGTGTTCTTTGTCTATGAAATATTTGCTGCTGTTTTTCCAAATTTGCGGTAAGTTTCTGGATTTTGTCTTTTCTTATTTGTCCTGTCAGTGAGAGCAGCGTAGGATGCTTAGTTGAGTAATGCCTCTTTATATTGAATTCTTTCATCACCGAAATGGATTCATTACACATCAAACAAATAGGCTTACCATTGTGCAAGATAAAGAAGAATTCTTCAGTCCATTTTTCTTGAAACTGGCGACCCTCTGCATCTACTTTTCGTTTCCTTCCACCAGACATCATTTTCATTTACTTATCGTTCGATAAACTTAATAAGAAAATAGGTATAATTAGTAAGCACTCAAGATGCACACAAAGTCACAAAGCAAACTTATCACCACGGTAGCTCGAATAGGACTGAACTAAGTTCCGGCCATCCACCCGCTTATATAGGCAAAATGAAGGAATGATCTAGAATCGTCTAGTGTAGAACAATACAATTGCGAAGCAATAATCCTTTGTTGCGCCGCCAGTGTGGCGGCAAACATCAATGGCTTTGAACTTTGATGTTTGCCGCCTCACTCTTTGATGATCACCGCCACTCGGCTTGCTCGCTCACTTGATTCCATGAGTATGAGTAAGTAGTGTATTTTTTTTTTTTAAATTGGGTTTTTCAAAATGTCTCACGGGCCGGATCAAATCTTACAGCGGGCCGGATCCGGCCCGCGGGCCGGCTGTTGCCCACATACGCCTTAGCACAATCATTGCACTGCACCACTCGTCCCTATAATCCTTCTCGGAGACAGAAACGGCAGTAGACTCGTGACCCTTCAATGGCCAGTTTCTCCAATCATGCCCTGAGCGTACGGACGGTCTGAAAAGTTTCCGACCTAAAAAAGCTTTTATTTATTTTATTATCATCTTCATGTTGATTTCGGAAACATTTCAGACCACCTGTGAATGTGCCTCTTGCGCTCTTCGTCAGCCTCCACTGACTCGTATCCGGTGACGTGGCTGACGGAGGAGCGTGAGGGACTTCCAAAGATTCCGCTTCCTCTTTCTCATACGAGGGAAGTGACAACGATGTGGATTTGGGAGGTCTCTGAGCCCTCCCAGTGTCTGAAGATACAGGCCATGATGGCTGATGATTGATGGATGTGCGTAGGTTAATTAATTGTAGCGTGACAAGCATTTTAGAAATAATTACTTTATGTTTTATCGCCAGTTTTGATGTTTTGCAACGGAACATCAGCCAAAATCAAGGCTCTAATAGAATTTAAGTAAGGTGTTAAACCTTTGAAAATTAAGGCTAAGTACTTCCAGGATTTAAGTACTCTACTTTCTATGTTTGTTTTGGGCCTAGATAAATATGCCTATGTGCTCTCAAACATAATCTCCTCAAACTAAAAATTCAGATATAACATCTAAAAAAAAAGTTATTAAAAAACTCTAAAATTAAACAAAATTCGCACTAATAGCCAATTTATTTCAATTTAAAAAAAAAAATTTCTTAAAAAATAAAGTAAATGTTTCATTTATTAAATGATGTGAGGAAACTATTACCAATTTTTGAATTTTTAAAACTTATCATAAAATAAAACGTTTTTCTGAAGCATTTTAGATTAGATATCCACCCTCAGAAAAACGTGATAAAACGGGGTGAATATTAAACGCGTGTCACGTGGAGGGTTCGAATCGGCAGCCTAGAAATCGATCTTTCGCCTGCATATCTCGATGTAAATATGCGAGTCGATAGCTTTCTTTATAATGATGCAATTAATTTAAATATTTAAACATATATATATATATTGCACAACACTGCTGATATGAGCCTTCATCGATAGACAACGAAGCGATAAAATACGGAAATAACTCCATAAATATTACAAGAGAAACCCTGTTCGAATTTCATTTCTCTTTAGGTTTGATCCATTGAATTTGAAATTGGAATATCAACGCTTTAAATATTTAATATCATCTGAACTGATATTTGAGGCAAATTAAAACTATGAGAAACGGGACCAACTTCTTTATTTTATATTTATTTTTTAAAATATTACCCGTTATTATATTTTATAGAATTTATAGAATTTCAGTTAGATGGCCTCATTATACGGGATCATGTAACACAAAACAATCATTAAAAGCCATATTGAAAGTAAAGGCAAGTTGTATTACAAATAAAACATAAGCGTTTTATTTTCACTTGAGAAGAATTATTTTCGCCCCCGCGATGGTAATAAATACGCTTTATGAGTGACTGACCGAACCAACAAACTTCTAAAAATAAAAGTAAATCCGTATTTTTCCGCTGAAGTAGACCAAGACACCGTTAACGGTCCAGGCCCACTCAAAAGTTATGCGAAAGTAGAGAGAGAGAGAGAGAGAGAGAGAGAGAGAGAGAGAGAGAGAAAGAGTGAGAGAGGGAGAGAGAGATTAAAATACGAGAGCAAACGATCAAAACACTTCTCCAGAGTGGAGTTATTAAGTTATCGATGAGGCTGTGTATTCAGATGTATCGATATATATTGGGGGGGTGCACAGTAGTGACGGGGGGGAGCCGTTAGTGGCTTGGAGAGAATTCCATATCGATTCTAAGACTATATCGATGGTGGCAAGTCGATGCTGTAACAAACAGAACAAGGGCAGTGTATTGTTCTATAGTAGCTCATCCAACAATTATTTACGTTTTTTTTTAGTTTTAATTATAAATTTTTATTTTACGAAAATTGTATAATTGTAATAAAATATAACATTCGAACTATATTTACAATTTTACATTTACTATTTCATTCTTATCCTATTTACAATACGCGCAGTACATAACCCTAAAGAACTATGATGAAAAACTATCATCATCGATCGGAATAACCAACATAAACATAATAAACGATAAATATGTAATGTATGCGGTTGAAATTCATTTTCAAGAGTAGATAAGAATAATATTAACTTTAAATGTGATCGGTCGGTGAATTAATCTGAATTGAAAAGTCTTAAAATGAATACCTTAATTGGAATTTCAAACGATGTGAATAAATTCACGGAATATACATAGGTACAAGACCTAATGTAAATAAAATTTGATTTACAAATATCGTTTATCTTGACTAGGAAATGAAAGCTGTTTACTTATTTTATAATTTTATCACAGATTAGACTATATCATGAAAGGAATACCGAGTCCGCAGCAGGACTAATTCAAATATTTTATAATAATCACCATATATGTAGTTGTCGGTATTGACTCGGAAATACAAATTTTTCCCCCTAAAGGTAACGTGTTCAAAAAAAAAAATTATGAATTCCAATGAAACCATTATTTGTGTCATAACGTCGCGCATGGCTTGGCTCCATTCTCGTTTCAAGCTGAAAATATCAAAGTGGCACATATAATAATAAAAAATAAGCACATTCCAGCCAGCTTCACAAAAGAAATCAGAAAAAAATCACCAACAAAATTTTTATTTTTTTTTTTATACGTTTCACGAAATTTCATTTCTCCTTTTTGAAGTTCTGAAGATTGGAAATAAACACGCTTTAACGGAATACCGATTCCAGACTATTAGTTCAAAGTCTGTTTTTATATCTCAGACACATCCTATATCCGTAACTACGAGTTATAAAAAATGTACGCTAACAAACATGACAGGAAACTGTTCTAGGACCGTACAGATGGAAGCCACATGTCCCAGCCACTTAAACATTGGCATGTAACACTGTTCTGCTGGAGTTAGATACAGTTAGGCACCCTTTGTCTACAACACTTCCATCTTCTTTGTAGTTGGTCAAGAAGATAACGAGCAAGTTGTTCGCCTAAACCCTTTCTCCACCATGACTGGACTGTACCGAATGTGGGACAGGGCATTCAAGGTTATCATCAATCCACTTTGAGCACAGGCCAAGAAATGAAGCTATGTTTGAAAATAATTACACGGGGATCAACCATCACTCACTATGAATTAGGAGACCCATAACCCGCTCAGAGCAACGAAATACATATAATAATAATTACTGTCGGATTGTGAAATGGCATAATTATAAAACAGTTTATTGTCTTTCCTCATCTTATAACTTCTTCATTATGGTATAATAAAATAGCGCTTCCGACAGCTCTAAGCTATCTTAGTTATCTCTACAATAAAATAAAAAGTCAAATGATAAAAAACTTTTACCTGCGCATGGAGACAAACTAATTACTATTATTATACGTACAATGGTTACTTATTATCAAAATGTCCTTCCACTCAACTACAATTATTAAAATTCACAACACACAGCACCAATATTAAAGGTTCAGAGGCTACTCAGTGCATCTATCTATCAACTCGCAGGACAATCAGAGACAGCCTCTGTGCCTCTGATCTTCATGAGCTATCTGCTATGGGTTTAACTTAATTTGACCAAAATACATCAGAAGCAAATCTAACAAGTTCCGGTTGAAAGGTTAAGAAACATTATATAGAAAGATAGTATATAGAATAACTTAAACAATTTATTTCACCATGGTATATAGAATAACTTTAACAATTTATTCCACCACGGTACATAGAATAACGTTAACAATTTATTCCATCACGGTACATAGAATAACTTTTAGCACATATTTGCTTTCAGTAATTCCTCAACTGTTGATGACGACGTCAAGGCCTTAAGAGAAACTGAGTCATTAATTCATGTATTCGTTGAGTTCAAGGTTACTAACGTTAAACAAAACTGATTATTGCTGAAGGTATTCATTGAGCATTATTTATTCATCACAACAGCAGATTTATTGCGTACAATCGTGGATTGAGCAACTGGTCGGATAAGTTGTAAGCCAAAAAAAAGTGTTGGCTGGTGTTAATAATTGTGGGAAGAGTGACTAAACTTAAAAACCATTATCTCATTTTACAAACCCAAGTAACATAAAATATGTAAAAACAATGGATCGACATTTCATTATTTTACTCGTCAAGAACAACATCTGCCCACAAATCAATAGTTATAGGCATTAGCGCTTGTAATAATGCAGCCTGAGATGATATTTGTGGGCAGGCATTGATGATGAGTATAAACCCAACCCACAACCAGCCCTCAGATCCTTTTATTATTTTCTCCAGATAGTCAAAAGAACGCAAAAAATAAAATAAGTTTGCTATCAAAGAATGTCAAAGAAGGCAAATATTGTAAACTTGTAAAAACTCTAGCAAAAGACAGTTGTATATACTTAAATAGCAACTGTATGAAAAACACACTGGATGGCGCTTTATAGGTTCTCCAAAGTTTTATTTTTATATAATGTCTATGTTTCGCCCAATTTCTGTGCTTCTTCAGTACAGTCTATGATGTAAAAAATGTTCACTAACCACAAATACATATATCGCATTGATACGTTATACAATATAAAAATACAATTTGTAGAGACGATAAAGCCATCCAGTATGTTTTTTATACAATTGCTATTTAATAATTGAACACAAACTAAGTTAATGTAAATGTGAGCCCTATCACCTAGTCTCATATTTTGTTTATATAATTTTAACCTTAAAAAGATATTAGTTTTTGTAATTTAAACCTCCTTACAATGCATGTTATGCAGTGAACGGAGCCATCCACAACCAATTAATAATATTGTTTTTAAAATGTTTAAAAGAAGGGGTTAAGGGAAAAAAAAAAGTTAATGTTAGTTAACCTGTAAGTAAGGGCGTATAGTGTCGCTGGTTGTCACCAGTTTATTTTGAAGAAAAATATATTTAAAAATAGTAATATATAACCAGTTATCTGTTATTCCAATCAATATTTCCCTTCCCCTCTTATACATGGAATCAGTCCCGCATCTCTTTAATTTTAAACTTTAACTGTGATTGAACTACAGCTTAGCTGTAATTTTAAAGCTTGCTCAAGGCTCAGATTAATTTATACATGTCAAAGATACTACTACTAAAAGACTGAGACATATTATGTATGGAAAAGTGAAAGATTTATTTGTTTAAGTGATAAATAAGGTGAGCCCCATCACTTTTAATATATTCAGTCCATTAATGTATAATGTACATCATTGTACTTTATACAATGCAGATCACTATTAGTAGAAAACAGAATTTGTATAAAATGTAGCCAAGCTACACGAAATATAATGAAGCAATTGTGAATAGATTCGTTTGTAGAATATATATTTTATAACATATATTAATTTTGTAACAAGGGTATATAAAAAAAAAAAATTATGTGTTAACTTGAACGATATAAAATGAATCATTTTTCATATCCGAAGAAGATAAGTTAGAAACGAACTAATAACAAAAAAGTAGAAAAAGAGAAACTGCGGGAACATACTATCGAATGGAAGGATATGGCAGGTCACAGACACGTTGAAGAAGAGGTCCTGGTCATAAAACCGCATGTACAAGTTATTGTCTCTTATAGTTGTTGAGTAAACTATCTTGTGGCGAAAAACACAAGCAGCAATAAACATAAAATCATATGCAGTAGATTTTTAAACAGTTTAAGATGGATTTTACCCTGTCTGTCACAACATACAAAGATAGCGGTTAAATTCAAAAACACTTCACATTAAACCGTACACCGTTAAGCTAACCTATTAGAACCATGTAAGTATGGTGAAAAAACAAAGTGGAATCAGTCCCGTATCTCTTTAATTTTAAACTTTAACTGTGAATGTACTACAGCTTAACTGTAACTTTAAAGCTAGCTCAAGGCTCAGATTTAAACTTTAACCGTCATTTAACTACAGCTTAACTGTAACTTTAATTGTTGCATAAGGCTCAGATTAATTTAATTTATGTTCTGAAGTTCTAATTTGGACTGATCGATATATATATATATATAGTTAAAAAAAATTAATTATTTTTAGTAAATGTGACTGGGGTAGTTATTTAATATCAATAACTTCTTTATTGACATGTTTAGGTGCGATCAGCTCGCAGTGTTTAGAACTTTCGTTGTTGTAGTCTCATTACTATTGCAGTCTTGTTACTTTTTTGGGGAAAGGGCTTTTTAGCCCAAACCACTTTATATGTAGCTTTATCACACAGAGTTCACAGTAAACAAAATGCAACTTGATTCATAGGAGAGATGGGAGTATAAGCATATGTATTAGGATGGAGGTGGGAGTGGAAAGTTCTTGAATGAATACGATGTTAAGATGAGTATGATGGGTACGGTTGAATGGCTAATGATCCGTATGAACATAATTTTGATTTGTAAAAAATATCAATATGTTCCAGTGATAAACAGCAATCACTGACAGATCATGATGGCCGACCAATGAACAAATATTGGTCCGCATTTCTTGACTAAAAAATAAGACAATTGGGAAATAGCAATCAAATGCAAAATAAATACTCCATGAAGCTATATAATAAGCCATCAAATTGATGATGCAGTCCTTGAAGATCATTGATCGGCTGCATTGTACAGTAGCCATCAAAAAAGATAGCTGGAACTCCAAGAGGTTCGAGGACGGCCTAATGCGCTCTTGAGCCTAATCTTATCCGCTATCAGCGATGTGGTTCAATCAGTGACATTGGTGAATGGTGGAGTGCCTAAGGCCCTAGGATGTGGAGTTCTTCTTCGTATTATTTACTTGGTAACACCGAAAAATATTTTTTCGTTTAGCAATCATGTAGAGCTTCAAATCGAAGTCCGAAGTCGTTAAAACTGTCATTAATATCGAAGAAATTGCACTAAATGAATCACGTTGATAATAAAAATAAAAGCGACCACTTAAAGCATAATAAATGTTCAATAATTAAAAAGAACAAATTTGTATCAAGTATTTATTCTTAATTTTATCTTTAAATTTTTCTTATCTGAGGTTTTAAGGTTCTGCTAATAAATTAATAATTCTGGCAAAAAGGTGAATTTAATATTACAAATAAAAAAAAACTTAAATTAATTATATAAATACTTGTCTATAATTTTGCTTCTTCTTCTTTATTTCTCCTTATTCATCTTCAATCAAATCAATACTTCTTCTTTTCGTGAAATTTCTCTTCTATTCTGCTTTAAGTCCAACAACCATTAACTAAAAGAAGTTTTTACTATAATACAATCACTATCTTCATATAACATGATTGCACCCCCCTCGCATGCGAAAGAGGAAGCGGAGCCCTGGTATGTCCCCCGAGCTACTCAGTCATTCGTCGCGTCAGCGGATACGAGCCAGTAAAGACTGACGAAGAGCGCGAGAGCCGCAGACGATTGGAGCTCAGGACATGATTGGAGAAATTGATCATTGCCAAGACTCCCCAATTTCACGCATTTATAGCAGCAGGTCACGAGGCCACTACCGCTTTAGTATCCGAGGGGGATTATAAGGATGAGTGGTCCAGTGAAATGACTGGGCTGTGGGATTAGGGTGATTGGATAGGTTACGATGGAATTTAATGATCTTGGAAGGGATGAGTTCAAGAATGTAAGGTGCATTAAGATCGTTTTGTTGCTGACTTAATAAGGCGCATTTACTATTGTTCTCAGGACATGTTTGTTTTAGTTAATTAGAGAGAGTGAGAATGAGAGTGAGAATGAGAGAGAGAGAGAGAGAGAGAGAGAGAGAGAGAGAGAGAGAGAGAGAGAGAGAGAGAGAGAGAAGAGTTATTTTATTTTGTTAAAAGTCAAATATAATAATCTTCCAATATTTTTGTTCTTCCAAGTTGACTCATTATGCGTTTTTATTAAACTAAATTAACTTTTTATTAAATTAATTTTTGAATACCGATTCGATTTTTATGAAACATTTGAGTGCTTTATTTTCCAACGTTATAAATAAAGTCAATGCCAGTGGTATGTTGGCAGTGTCGGGAGATGCTAATATCCCTAGGCGGGTTCGTTATTAATTTTAAAAATTTATTTTGTATTCTGTGCAGTTTTAGGAATGACATTACATTTATTCAGTTATTTCTCAGCAATACACAACCTCAACTGAAGGAGAACAATCTTTTATTTATATCTGTTATGATCCTTCAGAGGTCTATTTATAAATAGTTGAGTCACGGCAGTGATTTAGTTGCAAGGCCATCTTGGATTGTGTTATACAAAAAACATGGCTCTTGAAAAAAAAAAAAAAAAAAATCTGTTTTAGAATTCTAAACGAGTTTATAGTCTATAATAGATTTCACAAGGGCTCAGAACTGGTACCGACTATTTCGACAGGCTTCAATGAAGCCCCTATCTCTGCTCCTTGTCGTACAACGATTGTAATTGTAAATGTAATTTTATCACGCGATTGATGGATTCATCGCAGAAGAGCCTGGTTAAACGGAATGTACACGGAGGCCGGACATGGAAGTTTATAATATCCATCTTTCATCAAGGAAAGAGGTTGCAGTGCACCTGGAGTCGTAAAAGAGACCGTCTCAGACCACCCGTGACCAGACAAGTCTGCGCACAGCTGGGTATGTTCATACTTTTTACATTAAACATGAATGAAATAGGCAACCAACCAACACAGACAAAATAAGGAATGTTACTTTTTTTTTTTTTTAGTAGTAGCGCTCAAACAGTGACACTTGTATGTTGGTATTTCTTTTTAGGTTAGAAAAAATCCTCGGTCAACGTTTCACTTATTCAGGCATCACGAGGCCATTTACAAGAAGATACATACATTTTGTACATCCCATCTGATTCTTGTTTAATTTTTTTTATTTGTAAATTGAGCGTATGTGGCTCTCGCGCTCCTAGTCAGCCTCCACCGGCTCATATCCGGTGACGCGGCTTGTGAAGGAGCGAGGTGGACTTCCAAAGACTCCGCTTCCTCTTTCTTATGCGAGGGAGGTGACAACCATGTGGATTTGGGAGGTCTCTGGGCTGTTTGTAAATACTGTGTGAATGAAAACTGTAAATACGGTATCAAAGAGATCATTTATCACAATTACTTATTGCCTAATTAGGCAGATTGTAATTTTAGCACAATAAAGTTGTTTTTATTATATATTTATGTGTAAAACAATGTATTAATTTATTCTATATTATTTGTCGTATAATTTTAATAAGATAAGAGTTAATATTTCCTACTTCGTTATACAGTAATGTTTGTTTTTCTTATAAAATGTTTTCTATTTTGAATTATCTTAGTAAGATTTATAATATTTTTTTTTGTATTTATTCATTTTGTAGGCGAAATGTTGACTGAGGATGGTACCCCAATAAAAAGATATATTTTGAGAGACACAATGTTTTTTTTTATTATATATGTAACATATATATATATATATATATATACACATATAAGTATCGAAATTAAAAACGCAGGAAGTGAAGAAAAAAGTACTCCACGTCAGTTTATTTAAAATATTGCGGAAGAGACATTCCTATTTCTTATCAAGACAACGAAATTTAATAGCGAAAATATTGAAATAAAAACCGGCTTGAAAAATATTACAATGCAATTTAATGAGTGCTTGACCGTGGGGGCAAAAATTATTAGATTCTATCTTACATATCTGTTCAGGGACAATTTTCTCGTTTAGTTTGTTATTCCATCTGAAGGCGGTAATTATTTAAAATTTCAGCGCGAGTAAATCAAATTTTTAACAGACAAACAAAAGAATAGGGCGCTCGAACAGAAGGAAAGTAGAGCCCTTTCCCTTCGGGCTCAACAATAACAATTCGACTCTGATGCGGTGTATTGGTCGATGAAGAAATACCTGATGCTCTGCGTACGAACCAGTAAACCACCCATGGGAGGTATTGTGAGACCCGGCCGATTCCTATAATTAAGGGTATTATCCCATAATGAAATAATTTTAATCCCTTATCACATTTGCTATAATATACTGTAATATTATAATAGCTAATTGGCGCACACTCAGTCAGCCCCTATTAGCAACCAAGCTATATTTGGGCCTGATGGTATTTCTGTTCGAGTGCCGCCAAAATCAATCTGCTCTTGGAAATGTCAGAGGGAACTCCCGCCGGTATTTTGTTCCATCGCTATTTTTAGATTATTAGGTCTTTTGTCCGCGAGCAACTAATATTAAGATTCCTTTCGTTTAGCGGCATATTTTATAGCATAAGCTCTTCATTCAATTTTCATTCATTACTAAACTGCTGACGTATATTCCATACAAATGAGTATCTTCAAGGTTCTAAAAATCATAACTTATCATCTTCATGAATGGATTGGTTAATTGAGAAAAACCTCCGATAAAAACTAAACGAAAAGCTTTTTGGACTATCCCATAAACCAGAGGCCCCCGACCTTTTTTGACTATCCCATTAACCAGAGGTCTCCGACCTTTTTGACTATCCCATAAACCAGAGGCCCCCGACCTTTTTGACTATCCCATAAACCAGAGGCCCCCGACCTTTTTTGACTATCTCATAAACCAGAGGCCCCCGACCTTTTTGACTATCCCATAAACCAGAGGCCCCCGACCTTTTTTGACTATCCCATAAACCAGAGGCCCCCGACCTTTTTAACTATCCCATAAATCAGAGGCCCCCGACCTTTTTGACTATCCCATAAACCAGAGGCCCCCGACCTTTTTGACTATCCCATAAACCAGAGGCCCCCGACCTTTTTGACTATCCCATAAACCAGAGGCCCCCCCCCGACCTTTATGACTATCCCATAAACCAGAGGCGCCCGACCTTTTTGGACTATCCCATAAACCAGAGGTCCCCGACCTTTTTCTTTCCAGGAGGCCATTGCATAATACCAAGTTTGCCATCATTTTTTTGGTCTGATAAATAAATTTATCATCGGTTTATCAAACTATAAATTTGTAGTAGGACATAGCTAATATTAGATAAAAAAGTTATAATTTGGACATATAAAAATTATCATTCATTTTCTAATTGTAATCAAATAATTAGTCAATAGTTTTATAATGCTAATATTATATATAACTAAAAGTAGATGGGGCTTGAGCAGAACCGTATACCTGCCTCGTGACTTCATGGAAGTCACTGATGTTTCCGGTTGTTTTTAAGTAAGCAAACCTCCTTACTTCCCTTACTCCCTAGTCCCGGAATTTTCCCCTTTTCTTATACATATATGTGTCAGCTTTAGCTCCAGACCCCACTCGTCCGTCTCTAGACATTCCACACAGTATGTAGTAACGTAATTCTTAATATTTGTATATACCAGTGTTTTGCTTGTACTTCATAATAAACCTTTTCTTTTAAAAGACTCTCCTCTACAAAGATTATTTCACTGAGGACAACCCATTAATAAAATATATACTATAGAATCACAATTGCAAAAATAAATTCTATTCGCATAAAAAATATAATGCAATAAGGTGAGATTATGCGGAAAAGATACTTGAAAAAAACAAAAACAAGTCAATTAGACGGAATAACAAGTCACTTTTCTATTTAAAAAAATAAGTGTACTTCACAATATCACAGAACTGTTAACAGCAGAACATAGCGAGGAATACATTTATGCCAAGACTGGTGGTATTTTTGGATCAATTAGAGCTCACAGAGCAAGTAAAGTGCCAAGCCAGAGTCGACACAACATCGCCAATCCTCGACAATCAATAACCATAGCTTGAAATATTCAACTATTTTGAACGATCCAAGCAGGATTCAATACATGCAGAAACAAGATATACTAATCTTTGTAAAGTATCATCTATAAAATACAAAATATAAACGTGTTTATTGATGACTAACTGGTAGCGATCACAGTGAAGGGCTTTGATAGATGAACGGTGTGTACCTACGAACACATAGGATTTTCCGTTTTATAAATCTTTTGTCCTGAGCGTCTGTGGCTCTCACGCTCTTCGTCAGCCTCCACTGGCTCGTATCCGATGACGCGGCTGATGGAGGAGCGTGGGGGGGGGGCTTCCCAAGACTCCGCTTCCTCCTTTGCACGCGAGGGACAACCATGTGGATGTGGGAGGTCTCTGGGCTGTTTGTAAATACTGTATGAATGACAGAGTGAATGAAAATTGTAAATATGGTATGAATGAGAACATTTATCACAATTAATTATTGCCTAATAAGGCAGATTGTAATATCATCACAATAAAGAAGTTTCAATACTAAAAATCTTTATTTGAATGTTTGCAATACGGATTGATCACTAAGAAAGCTTGGTCTCTCCGAAATTCCTAAATGTTTAATTGACATAATATCATTTAACAGTCAACGTTTCCTCCCTGTTTAGGCATTATCAAGGACTCCAATTTTGAAATAAGATGTATTACAAATTTTGCGTATTTAAAAAACGAATACAAATAATTAATTAAACAACTTAATACTCTAAAATTTGTAACGTTATGCGATATAATTTATTAAATAAAAAGATTTGAAAAATAAATACACAATAGAAACAGTATAACTACAAAAATGAGATAGTCGTCTGAAATGATATAATGAAGCTTTTTATCTAAGTACCAGGAATTGGTACCAACTTAAAGTAAAAAATTTAAAAGTATAAGATAGTTAATTTATTAAATATAATTGAACAATAGTTAAACAGAAAATAGTCATTGGATTTGAAACCGGAAATCAGAACCAGTTCTAAAAGGTAATAGTGATAAATCATCTCATTCGTATTTACAATATTACATTCAAACTCTCATTTATAGAGTATTTACCATCAATTATAGCCTAATTCACAGGCAAAATTGTCAACGTTATTTGGAGATGGAGGCAAGGGTAGAGGAGATCCCCGCTCCTGCTTCTAATCACCACTCTACCCAGAGAGGGCGAGAGCAGCAGCAATCTCCAAGGAGGATTATAGGGATGGGTGATGCTTGAAAGTGATATAAAAAGGTGCATGCTGGCGTTGTTAGAAATTTAGATTGGAAGGATTCTATAGGCTTGATGTTAAAGGGTTTTGCTGATCCTCGTACTCCAAGCCGTAGTCCGTGAATTACGTGACCCAACCATTCTTGAGTTCCATTATTCATATGGTTGTATATTCAGTCGAGAATTGCCAAAGAAAACATATTAATCACGGTCTTTTAAGGCAATACTCAAGAAAAGCACTGATTGCCAAGGGTGCTGCCCAAAGATATTTGTGCGGTGGAAGGTGACGCGTTGCGATTTGGTCCAAACGCTTCAATATTCAAGACGCTTGATCAGGACACTCGTCAGTTTGAGTCGGCAGTGAATTAATTACTCGAGAACAAAAGATTTGTATCTGCCCACAAATTACTGCAATACGTTGTAAGGATTAACATTTCAACTAGTTTTATACACAAGAACCTAATAGTAAATCCTACTTTTCGTATTATTTGTTCAACGGAGCGTACGACTAGCCTTTGGGCTACTAAATCAAACCCGACGACGAACTCTAAGAAGTCCTAATGGACTCCTGTTGTAATCTACATTTGACGAGATGGCTGGATAGCAACAGAGAGCAGAAAGAGAGAAAAAAAACTCATGACATAAAGTTGCATTTAAATCACCCAGTAGACATTTAAATTGCATCAGCCTCGCCGACAACACTAGACAGGCTCCTGCAAAGTTAATGATATGGGTTTAGAATTGTAGATGTAGTACAGTACAGTTCTGTGATTGTTCGACTGTAGCGACCGCGTGGGTGTGCGATAGTTTTGAAGATGGTGGTAATGATGTTTACCATTATTACTTTGTTGTGGTAGTGAGTTTAATATGAAAACGGAAAGCAAAATATCATGTTTTTCGGTTGTATATATACATACCAGTAATGTTATACAATGAGGGGCAAAGATTGTTTAGCATTTTGGAGGGTTATTAACAGCTCGCTTGTGAGGTTAATTCGCCCCGAGGGAGTAAGGAGTAAAATTACTGCAATAATTTATAAGTTTGTCATAAACATAACAAAGCTAGCAAAAAGTTTCCAAACATTAAAGTTGAGGATTTTTTTTATTTTGTTGAATTTTCAAATAAGTCTGAAAATGTTGAAATAAGTTTTTTTTTATTTCTTACAACTTCATTATTATTTAAAATATAGAAATATGTTGCGTGCGAAAGAGGAAGCGGAGTCTTGGGAAGTCCCCCACGCTCCTCCATCAACCACGTCACCGGATACGAGCCAGTGGAGGCTGACCAAGAGCCCGAGAGCCACAGACGCTCAGAATATGATTGGAGAAATCGGGCATTGCCAGGACTCCCGCTATCACGTATTTATAGCAGGTCGCAAGGCCACTGCCGCTTTAGTCTCCAAGGAGGATTATAGGGATGAATGGCACAGTGCAATGACTGTGCTACAGGATTAGGGTGGTTGGAAAGGCTACTGTGGAATTTCATAAACTTGGAAGGGATGAGTTCTAGAATGTAGGGTATATTAAGGTCGTTATGGAGGGTTTTGTTGCTGACATAATAAGGGGCATTTACTATTGTTCTCAGGACTTTTGATTGAAAGGATTAGATACGCTTGATGTTCGACTTTTTTGCTGTCCCCCATAGCTCTATTCCGTATGTCCAGATTGGTTTAAGTATAACTTTGTAGTTTAGTAGTTTATTTTCTATTGAGAGATGGGATGTCCTTTGAAGTAGTCTGTACAGTTGTCCAAAGCGTCTGTTTAGTTCTTGTCGTTTTAGTCTCGTATGTGAGTTCCAGGTCAGTCGTTTGTCGAGATGGAAGCCTAAGTACCGTACTGTCTCGGATACAGGGTTTTTGAAGGTTATGGGATGCTATGTCGGGGTCTGGATTAGATGACAAGACTGCAGTGTCATCTGCAAATGTGGCCAAGAAGGTATTGGGAGTAGAGGGGACATCAGCGGTGTATAGGTTATAGAGGATGGGGCCCAGGACACTGCCCTGCATTTATAGGATAGTAGTTTGAATATTCTAAACCACAGCGGACTTGGAAGAAGCGGTTTGAAAGGTAGGACTGTAGGATTAGGAAAAGGGTCTGTGGTAGATATCTTTTGAGCTTGTAGAGCAAACCTGCGTGCCTTTTTTGCTGTCCTTGTTGTTTTATGTCGTATGTCCAGATTGGCTTAAGTATAACTTTGCAGATTAGTAATTTATTATCTATTGAGAGATGGGATGTCCTTTGAAGTAGTAGTTGTCTAAAGCGAGTTCTAATATTAGCAAGGAGAAAACCAAGATAAAATAATTTGATAATTTTAAGAAGTAGTGGAATACAGCTCTGAAATACCAAGTAGATTAAAATCATTATTACTAATGCTGTCCGTATAACAGACATACAGACGAGAGACAATAAATATTCTCATATGCTATAAATGCTCTACAATTCAAATTCCCTGGGTTCGAGTACCACTAACGGAAGTAAATTTATTTCTATATCACTGCATAAATCATAAGAGAGAGAGGGAGGGCTCAAATATACAAGCATAGCCCTCATAGGTGTACATGTCCTATCGTAAACGTGAAGGGAAAACTGAAGTGGAATAACTGTACTGATTCTAGCACCCTTTATCTGGTCTCGAGTGGCGCCGGTTCTTTTTAAATATGTGCGTTTGCCTTTTACGGCTTTTTGATGTTTGCGTGAGGTCGCACGGCACAGTTAGGTCGTAAATTACTTTAATCTGAAAGGCAATGCTCTGTCGCTGTGCACTGAGCTTTATATCGTGTTGTTTCCACATCGGAATATTCGAGGATACAAATCTCATTAGCATGAAATCAAAAAGAGACTTTGACTTGCACCTGCGTCGATTTTTTTTTTTTTAATTCTTTATTTTGAGCCTTATTGGGCAATCAATAATTGTGGTCAATGTTCACATTCGTACCATATTTACAATTCTTCATTCATTCGCTCATTCATACAGAATTAGCAAACAACCCAGAGATCTCCCATATCCACATCGTTATCACTTTTCTCGCATGCGAAGAGAAAGTGGAGTTTTGGGAAGCCCCACTCAATCAGCCGCGTCACCGGATACGATCCAATGTAGGCTGACCAAGAGCGAGAGAGCCACATACGCTCAGCACATGATTGGAGATACTGGCCATTGCCAGGACTCCCACTGTCCCGTATTTATAGAAAGTCACTAGGCCACTACCGCTCTGAGTTGGATTATAGGGATGTGTGGCGCAGTTTAATGGTTATATTCTTTAAACTTCATAAACTATCCATTTTCAACGGTTCGGGATTCCACCGTATATGTACGCCATCTTATGCAGCACCACATAATATAACAAAATATTGTTATATTCTCAAATGAAGAAATATGACAGACACAATCGCTACTATAAGTTTTCTGGAACTATTGATAAATCACAATTTAAGAACAATAACATTCGAGTAAAGTAAACATTTACTAATATGAACGGCAACTGTGTATTTATAATTATTATTGTTGAAGTGAGCGTTGAAATCCTCACTTCATTGTGCTCTATATAAAGTTTTAGGTCCCTCCTAACCTGTAAAAGAATCAGCGCGAAGATACTGTAGGTTAAAGACCATTGCAAGGCATTGCTAGTGTATATATTTGTACAAAACTTCCAATCGGACAGGGAAAGGAATGAATTCTACCTTAGTAGATTGTAAAATGGGAGCAATTATATTTACAGGTAATGTCACCGTAGACCGACGTGTTTCTGAAATATGCTGCAACGATTCACCTCTTCGTTGAATTACGATAGCGCGTTGATACAATCACAGAGACAGTGTGTCGCATGATCAGGTCTGCTCTTTTGATTGCACACTCTTATGTTGGCATTAGCTTCAATGCAGTTTCAATCACCATTGCATTCATGAAGCGTGGATTGTATAACATGTTTGAATTTTAACACAAATTAGAGTTTTGTTCTTGATACATAGGCGTGCCTGTGGTCAGTATTTATTTGTTCCTATCAAATAAAATGAAGCTGGAGACATCTTAGTGGTTGACTCAGGAAACCTGCCTGTCTTTTTTTTTTCATATTTACCCTTTTATTATTATTATTATCCATTGGAAAAAAGAAAATATTAAATCTTAAATAATTTTGTCGAAAAAACATTTAAATTATGGGAGAAGTGGGTAAGTTATAACATATACACGATTGGTACCAGCTGTTTTCACTTGTTTTGTTCACGCAAACATCCCATCATTATATTTTATCAGAAACAATTATAGCTTCAATTGGAACGCTATCATGTCATGTGGGCTAGACCTGTTTAAGACCGCGACCGCAGTTAAACACACCTATTTAAAAAAAGACCAATTACTTTAAGAGAAAGAGTTACTTGCGAGTTAGACAGTCATTGTCATATTATTTGAAAAAAAAAAAAAAACTAAATGAAATCGCTTTCTAATAGTGTTAACATGAATTTTGTGGAGGTTCAATAACAAAAACTAACAGTGCCTTGATCCAACCAAAACAAAACCACATACTGCCAGGTACTGTCTGACTGACATTTTGTTTCTCACTTCAATTCATCGATAGCACTTGGTTGAGCTACAAGACAGACATATGCAAAATATCAAATTATGAAGTAGTTTTTCGAGTTATGTTTTAATTATAACATAAGTCATTTCGTTCATAGATACGGTACTTCATATCACCAAGGTTGAGAAAAAAGTAGTTTATATTATGAAATGTAAAAGACATTTTTAAAGCGCTTTACTAAAATCTAACCTACTCTGATATTTAAGAAAACGCAACGGTACTACTACAGCATAATATATAAAAACAATCAAACTAAGATAACAAACAATAAATCAATGATTAAAACAAAATAAAACAGTGAAATGAAAAAGAACAGTTCACCGAAACAGCTGATGTTTGCCGTAAGAGCCGAACATCTCCGAACAAAGCCGATCTCGCCCGACGGCAGTTCCTTGACCCACTTTCCCCTTTCAGTTCTTGATCGGTTTCTTTCTTACGTCAATCGGACACGTGGGAAAATTTTTCATTTTCTCAGCTTGTATTTGTTTTCTTGTCTTTCCGATATACTCTCCACGACTCAAATAACTGTTATATAATAATAATAATTAGTGAAGTCCGTAATATATACGACACCATTAAAACCCATTAGAAAGACTTAATCAATGTATGTTTATCCGAGGTCCACCCAAAATTTTCGGTGGCTATACCACTATTCACAATTGTCCCATAAATAAAATGAATTATTATGTTCGGCAGTTACTAGATTTCAATATTTTACTAGATACAAATTTTTTCTAAGCCTACAATCAACCTTCTAATAAAACATCAGAAGGACATTGTTGTTTTTTTTTTTTTTATCATTGCTTCTCCACAACTCAGGAGTGAAAGGTGACAAATATGATAACCATACATTATTATTTCGACTTAACATATAAATACAAATATAGAACTACACACGAGCATATATTTTATCACTCTGCTACACCAATGGTTATTTTACAAAAAACATTTATTAGATCATAAACGGAAGGATATTATTTGTAAATTAATTATCGAGTTATAGTAGGCTAGAAAAAAATATAATTGCTTAAGAGCGCATATGACAAGCAGTCGAATTGATAAGAACTGTAAACAATTTAAATATGGCTTTCCATTTCTCTTTGTCGTCCCTGAAGAAGTCACCAATTAATAAGAAAGATATTTCTAAAAAAATACACCCACAGGGAATTCCAAAAAAATATTATTATTTGACAGGCTTCAATTTTAAGTTGATGTTTTTCCTCGGGTCTCGGAAATTGTTTTTGAGGAAAATACAAAGAAAGGGAAAGATAAAAAACTCCCCCCTCCACCAATGGCGATAAACATAGAATCGAGAAGATCTCTCAAAATATTTGAACGTTCTGTAGCATATGAGTAAAATATGAAATGATAAAAATGTACGAACCATTTCATACACGGCAACACTGGTATGGGACAGATGGTAAAAGATTCGTTACCTGAAACAATAACAAAGAGTTATTAATTTAAAATGTTTACAAATTAAATTTCATACCTTCCAATGTTAAAACAATTGTACAAACAAATTTATTCAAAAACCTTTATATTGATAAAATTACAATCTGTCTTATTGGGCAATAAGAAATTGCAATCAACGTTCTCATTCATACCATATTTACAATTCTTCATTCACTCCCTCATTCGTACAGTATTTACAAATAGCCCAGAGACCTTCCAAATCCACATCGGTGTCACTTTCCTCGCATGAGAAAGAGGAAGCGGAATCTTTGGAAGTCCCACACACTCCATCAGCCACGTCACCGGATACGAGCCAGTGGAAGCTGGCCAAGAGCGTGAGAGCCACAGACGCTCAGGACGTGATTGGAGAACCTGGCCATTGCTAGGCTTCCACTGTCATGTATTTATAGCAGTTCACGAGGCTAATGCCGCTTTAGTCTCCGAGGAGGATTATAGAGAAGAGTACGCAGTGCAATGACTGTGCTAGGAGATTAGGGTGGTTGGATAGGTTACTATGGAATTTCATGAACTTGGAAGGAATGAGTTCAAGAATATAGGATAGATTTAGATCGTTATGAAGGGTTTTGTTGCTGACGTAATAAGGGGCATTTACTATTGTTCTCAGGACTTTTGATTGAAAGGATTGGATTCGCCTGAAATGGCCATTTTCAAAAAAAAATGAAGATAACTGTTTTAATAGTTTCATTTATAAGTAATTATTTTGTTTTTAAATAGATTGCAACTAATATTACTTCGGCAGTGAGGCCTGATATAGTATATTCGTTATAATTGATTTAAAAATGAAAATATGACGTAGAAAGGTAAATATTATGACAGTTGGTGTTTTTTTTTTTAAATAGACTTAAACCACTTTCAAAATAAAGTACTCATTTACAGTATCTCATATTGGTTTGGAAGGGATAAAATTTTGGAGTTATTGATTTTGATATAATCATTAAAGTAAGGATTAGCCTACACTAAAGCAATAAACACTAATGCAATTGCTATTAAATTAATCTGTAGACAGTATTTTGTTAGTATCAATAGAATCTGAGTAATTGCGAGTTATATTATTATATGCATTTAAACATTAAGATGGGTGGATATGGTAAGGTGAATGAAAGAACTGTGTATAGGTGGTTCTCTAGGTTTTTATCCGGCAATACAAATCTCCAGAATTGAATGTCGTGGAAGACAAAGAAAAAAATCTCGATGATGATGAATTAAAGGCTTTAGTAGAGGCCAATCCACATCAGACAAGTAGAGAACTTTCAAAACACTTAAACGTCAGCCATACTTCTGTTATACCACACCTTCATGCTACTGGCAAAAAAAAACTGGACCAGAGGGTGGCACATGTCTGACCTATCGTCAGAAACTTTATTCAAATATTTTCCAGCTAACTTTTAAAAAAATACGTGTTCAAAAAATAGAAGATTCGCCAGATCCAAAATATTCATCTCGCCTGTCGCGACTATCGATTTTTCAGGGCGTTTGTCGCTTTAATTCAAAGCCAAACACATTCCTTGAAGAATTGATAAAAAAAGCTTATTGGGCGTTGGGAGAAATGTATCGAAGCTAACGGAAGTTATTTGGAATAAAAATAATATCGTTAAAGTTTGTTTTTCGTTCATTTGCCTCTTAGCCTAGGAACTGACATTTTTTATGTTACATCCTGGTATTATGTTATGCAATGTAATATACATAAACCAGCGGACATGTGGCTTTTAATCAGCAGGTGCTCCTGGTACAAGGATCCGTACCCAAATATTCCTTTATTTTTGCCTCATCCTTAATCTTAATTTAGAGAGCTAAGAAAAAAAAAAAAGAAGCTTTTAATCAATAGACGGGACTGAATGCAAACTTTCCAACAGCATATGCTACCTAGGCATCAAACTAGCCAGACACATGACGTTCGGCACACACCTGCAGAAGAAGTTGAAAAGAGTACGTAGGACTCGCTACTCTCTCCAGCATCTCGTCACAAGCCCGGCTATATCCCTTCGGATGAAACTGTTAATATATAAGAGCGTCCTGAGGCCAGCTCTACTGTTTGGGACACCACTCTTCCGATTCCTACATTCTAGCACAATACTCGACTCCAGAGCTTCCAGAACAAAATCCTGCGCACGGCAGTATGGCATACCCTTTTTCGTGATATGAAGGATCCCGACATCCACGAAAAGCTCGAGGTCCCCACCATCACCGAAGCCATCCAAAGAAGACACATCAAGTTCTTCGACTCGATGAAACATAGCCAAAACCCTCTGTTCCGAGACATGACACCCCCACCGCTACCGGCAAGATGGCAACTCTCAAGATCTGGTAAAGCAGACTAAATCGTGGACAGCGCTTGGCCCACCAACAACAAGCCTCTAACGGGAACCCATCACTGCTATCCAACTAAATAAGACTGCACTACATGCCTAGAGGGACTCGAGGCCCAGTCACCAGTGGACTCTCACCACTGTACCGCAACAACCAACCTCTACCGAGGCTTTCCACACTCCTTAATTCCCTCACACCACCTTCAAGCAGGTAGTCCTGGGACAAGCATCCGCTCAACCCAAATATTCCTTTATTTTTCCTTTTCTTTATAAAAAAAAAAAAAAAGAAGTTTTTAACCTAAGTATGCCGAAATGTTCTCCTTTAATAATAAATTTGACGAATTCTCACTGTCGTCAATTTAAGCCGTTCTCCAAAAAAACTCTGTATAACGTTTCCCCGTCCAATCAAAAAGTAAATTATTAAATGTTCGTTTTTACTTTCCCTTTATTATTATTTTTACGGTACGATAATAATTGATAAAATGATAATAACTTTTGATACGATTGAAACAAATCTCGGGTCAACTATTGAATGGGAGTCATTATGAAGAGAAGCGATAAATTGATTAGATGACGAGTCGATGAGCCCGCGTCCTCGAAAGCACGTGACTGAGGCCGACTCGATCTGCAACTCTGCGTTATGAACTGATCCTTGAGCGGAAACGCTGACTGAGGGTCTTCCAGGAAATAGCTCATCGGCGACTCCAGGAAATTCCTTATTCTTTTGTATCTCCTTGAGGGCGAGTGGGTAGAAGTGATGTGATGTCAGTGGGGGGGGGGGGGGGTCAGTCATCAAATCATCAATGCAATCATGTGATGCACTAATCTCGGGCGCATCACTGCTGCATCTACTCTGTGCAATCTGCCGTTATGATGCCATCAGCATACTTTCAGCGATGACGAATAACAGCCCAGTCATGGGAGTGGTTTTACTTTTCCGCAGCTTATTATAATTCGTATGAATGGATTATTTGTTGGGACATTGGAATGGATCTATGAAAGAAAAACGTCAAATTTCCGTAAATTTTCTTTAAGTCCTGGTTAAAAGTTGGCAGCAAGATCTGATTGTGCAGTCAAAAAAATAATCTAAAATTGTAAGGTATAATCCATCCATATGTACACGAACGTTTTTAATATCTAGCCATTTATAATTACAAGGATTTTGTTTATTTTGAAAATACTTAATTATCACTGTTAAACCAAACCCCTCGCTTTTTTCAGCAAATAAAGAAAATTGAAAATAACTAATATATTGGCCTAAAACCTATTAAGAACTAAGTTTACTGAATTATATTGAAAAAAAAAAAGTTTTGGCCTTAACTTTTTTTTTTTTTTTTCCACCTTAACCCCTATTTTAATATGTTTTAAAATTAATAAGGACAAATTGTAAGCCATTTATTAGCTGCATAACTTAAAAACTAACATAATCTGTTTATTGTTAAAAGTATATAAACTAAAACAGGACTAGGTGATGGGGCTCACCTTCGTACTACATACTAGACTTCAAGCTAAACTTACACAATAACTTAAACTAGAACGTAACGCGACTGCCTCGACTGTCTTCTGCCATCGACAGGGGAACGGAGCGGGTATGTTTAACACGGGGTTTGCCACGTATTGCAACGAGTCGAAGAATTTGATATATCAACGGCCTCAACTGGAACATAAACTCTTAAATATCTTCTGACTTGTTTCATGTTTGATATTTTGGCATTCCCTCTATTGTGTTTTAATTAGAGATAATTATAGGTTATGTTGAATATACCTTGGACGATACAATATATATAGATCGATATGGTTAATATTTCGTTATAAAGGGTCTTTCATTAAGCGCTTCCTCTCTTCAAATTTAAATAAAACAAAGTGTGTGAGAGATATCATCAAAATTTTTCATTCGTTTGAAAGGCCTATCGATGCCTTATGTATGGAATATAACATCGTGCAAATGTCCGCCGCGGCTTCGCTGGGTGGCGCGCATCAATCAATCAACGCATAAATCAGGCTGAATTTGACCGTTGGCTTTGAGGACCGCTGTGATTTGTGGCTTATTCGCATAGACCTGGGAATTAAGAAAACCCCACAAGATAAAGTCTAACGGGGTCAAATCGCACGATCTCGGTGGCCAGTTCACATCACCTCCACGTAAGATGACACACGCCGTTGTCTACGGTCGTTTACCTTCAGCTTCTGGGTCAGTTGACAATTTTGTACGGGTGCAGGCCCAAGTAACGACGCAAAATTCGCCAAGCTGTGGTCTGCCGAGTTCTTGTGAGCGACTCGAAATCGACTGCCTCGGATTCTCCTGCACACTCTCACGGACAGCGGCGATGTTTTCGGCAGATCTTGCGTTTCGTCGTCGTACGGGTGCTGGTTGATTGTTTGCTGAGCCAGTGGACTAAAATTTATCCATCACACTGTGAATAGTCCTCTCGGTAGGACGGTTATGGCAACCACGGAACGTTGCCCGAACAGAACACCCATATTGATAAAACAATTTTATCATTTGCACGTGTTGTTGAACGCTATATCCGTCCATGGTGATTTGGCAAAATAGACTAAATAAATGCTATTAAACAGCAGCTTCAACAGTATGGCCGCTATCAACAGTCAAAGTTCAGAAGTCCCTATTGGAAGACGCTTTGTGTTGAGTTTGATAGAAAGAATTTCTTTTGATATTACATCGGCCAGAGAGGTCCTTAACTAAAACATCCACTTATTTATATGTAGGAAAACCGAAACAAAAAAACCTACAACTTTCTAGTCGTCTTTACAATAAAATAAATGACTTCATGCATCTTCTTCACTGTTGATACATTAAGTAAAATACTTATTGTGGCTACTCTTATAATTTTTAAGAAACATTTGAATCCTTTACTTTACCGTGTTATAAATGAAGTCAATGTCAGTGGTATGATTTGTGAATTATTCCATTTTATGTTATTGTAGGTATTTTAGATGTATTTCCAGAGGGATAGAAGAAACAGCAATGAAATGACAGCCTTGCCTTTTGCTCTGTTAGAATCGAGGTAAGGTGAAAAGGTTTTATAAGTAATCTCCCCTTTTTGCCCTCTGCTAACACGAGACGTCAAAATCTCAGCTTCCACTTGAGCAACTCAACTACGCCACATAGCTTATTGTGTGTGTGTGCTCCTGCCTGAGATGTTTATGTTGTTGAGTTGTTGCTGAGCCACGTGTTGGTCGCTAACAGTCTGACCCAGTTCGTCTGCTCCCTGGCAATTATATCCACCCTTGTCACCTTGTATTTTCTCCACTACGTCTTAAACTTACAGACAACAACTTTCTGTGAAATCGTCCAATATATCGAAAACTTTTGATGATACAGTCGACTGTTCTGATAACAATAGTTCGAATGGATAGTCAAAGTTTTTTTTCCTTTGTCATTACGGGGAGTTTCTACTTACTGCTGCTTAGGGTCTACGGTAGCCAGTGATTATTTGTGTAATCATAACAATCTGAAATTGTAATAGTATATTTTTAATAAGATCTACGCTGTATCTGGTTTAGTTAAGATGAAATTAATGTATCAAAATAAATTAAATATGAAATATGATCCCGTTCCGTTCTGGAACAGTTAAGATTCACTGCTACAGAGCTATCTAAATGGAAAGTATTGAAATTTTCTCTTTGGTTGATACAATTTTAAAGGTATATTACAAAAGCACTTCGCGAATCATGCTTATTATTATAACAATTTTTATTAACATAAAATTACAATCTGCCTCATTAGGCAATAAGTAATTGAGATAAATGTTCTCATTCATACCATATTTACAATTCATCATTCCCTCGCTCATTCATACAATATTTGCAAACAGCCCAGAGGCCCGGTTGTCATCTCCTTCGCGTGTGAAGGAGGAAGCGGAGTCTTGGGAAGTCCCCAACGCTCCTACATCACCCGCGTCACTGGATCAGAGCCAGCGGAGGCTGACCTAGAGCGCAAGAGCCACAGACGCTCAGGACATGATTAGAGAAACTGGCCATTGCCAGGACTCCCACTAGCACTTAATTATAGTAGGTCACGAGCCCGCTGCCGTTTTAGTCTCCGCGGAGGATTATAGGGATGAGTGGTGCAGTGCAATGACTGTGCTAGGGAATTAGAATTGTTGGATATGTTACTATGGAATTTTATGAACTTGGAAGGGATGAGTTCAAGAATATAGGGTATATTCAGATCATTGTGAAAGGTTTTGTTGCTGACCTCATAAGGGGCATCATGCTTATTATGTGTTGGTTATTGTGTTTTAACTTGTTTCAAAAACAAACAATCATACGAAAAATTTATTTAGGATTTAAAGATTTATTATTTTCTCAAAAAAGAAAATCAGGAGGAAACAGTAGAAATCGTGAACTTAACATCTTAAGAGTATAGGGTTTGATTTTTTTTTTTGGCTTCCATATTCCTGCAATTTCCGCTGACTAAAACAGTTTAAAAGACAAAGTATTTTTTAATAATAAACATATATATTTTTTCAACCATTTACGATGTTATTGACGATGGGGAGGGCGAAGTATCTCCAGACTGCTTAAGTTCAATCAAGATGTTGATGGTCCGTCGAAAACGTTCAGGTATAAATCAATATTTCATCAAGTTCTCGACAGACTCTTCTGTTCCTTCCAATGCCAGTTAATCCGCGTGGGATAAGTTGCAGGAAATCACGTTATATTAGTATAATAATAACAACAATAATAATAATAATAATAATAATTGGATAAATAACAACGATACTGAGTTCAAACTCCTGAACTGGCAATGAATTTGACTTTCCTTAGTTTCTTTGGTTTTTTCAATCTTTTTAGCAATGTATAAAAAAAAAAAAACCTGTACATTTACATAATATAAAAGTAGATAATAATGTAAAATACATACTCAGACAAGTGGCTATGGTGCTGAGGACAGGAGAAGGTATCGTTGTACATTTCATAGAACCTAAGTGAACAACCTAAGGAGTGTTCTGCAAGGACAGGAAAATACTTCAACCTTGAATAAAGGTCTTTAAAGTTGGTATATCTTCTTTTTATTTTTCATTTTTTTTATTTTTTGTCTTTCGGAATAAAGTTCTGAAGAAGGGAAAGACATAGCGAGGTCATTGCAGTTTGGTAGGCGGAGCTGACCTCTTGCAAGGTCTTTCGTATTTCAATACATCAAAGCAAATCTCATTTGCTATTACCAATCTCAATCCGACTAATTCCTATGGGAAAAGTATCTCTCGGGGCTGAATCGAACAAGTGATCCCATAATTTGCTTTAACTATTATTAGCATAAATACATATCTATTATATAAAACACTATTAAAATCTTTCTTATGCCAGTTCCCGGGGTAAGATAAGACCCTTGTCTAGGAATGCCTAAAAAGGTTGGGTATTAGGCAGACTTACAGTTAGAGGAAGATTACAGGAAATTCTTTTGCTGGTATTTCCTTTCCTGTAGCGTCCCGAAGGCTTTCAGGCCTGTCCTTGAACCGGCTTCTCAGTAATCGTTAGTAAGAGAAGCTATCATATCTCAGAGTGGTCGTCGTGGTGACGAATGATGTTCTTGATAAGCCTAAATCACGAATGCGACCATTTAAATAATATCTCTACGAATTAAAAGTCTTCCGTAATAAAAAGATTAATGACGGATTGCGGAATGGTATGATTAATGGCTAATAATATGAATATTAACAAATGGTGCACCATCCCATATCTAAGAAATATATCCATTTTATTTCCCACACTAATTCCAGCAACATAATTTCTCACATTAAAGAACCGATTCGGGCGTGTATAGAATAGAGTTTGGGGAATGGAATAAATCGTATGTTGGTTTGGACAAATAGATAATTGTCAATTAGATGCAAAGAACATCTGAAACAAAAAAACAAGCCACTTCTACCAACACCTACAGGAAGAAAGACCCCGAGGCACCAGATAAAGTAGAATTACAAATATAAAAAGGTAATATAATATCAATATAAATTAATAAATTGCAAACATGGGTTGTTACAAAACCCGCCCCCTCCATACGAGGCGTAGAGTAAAGAGCGTGGATGTAGCAGCCCTTGTGAAAAGATAAAAAATATATTATTGTTTTAGATGAGTTATATATCCCACATAATCAATTGGGAGAGTTTTATTTAGACGAGTTGTATATTTTATGACACCTTGTTGACAATTTTTGATGGCTTTAATGGTTATTTGATATTAATTTTGTTTTTGAATTTTAATTATTTACTACTTAGAAGTTGTATTTCTGAATTTGAAGAATTTTTAATTGTAGAAGAATAGAAGAACAATTTCAAATTGAGTACACTAAATATTAGTAGAATATATTGAGGTTGGCAAGAAAGTGATTTCGGTTTTTTAGTGTGAAATAAAACTAAATTTTTTCTGTACACAAAATGAACTTTAATCAGTCAAATATCTTCCATTCTGTTCGATGACCTTTTGCGGTCTTCTGACAACTTCATGATCCCGCTCTCATAGATCTTCTGGTTCTTATCAAAAACTCAATCAAGTGCGATTTGAGGTCATAGTTACTGAAATTTTTACCATTTAAGAAGTTTTGAAAACTTCGAAATAAATGATAATTCGATTGTGAAAGGTCGGGGCTGTATGGGGGATGCGACATAACTTCCCAACCAAGCTCGAATAGTTTCGTACGTGTTGCTAAAGATGTGTGAGGCCTCGCATTGTCGTGGCGGAACCCAAATATCGAGCTTCTTGTCCAAGACGTCTTATATGATTTTCAATTGGTGTTGTGTGTGATACATTTAACTGTTTTGCAATCTCTCGCACAGTTATATGACGATTGGATTCAATTATGGCTTTCATTTTGTCATCATCAACTTCAGAAGGTCATCTTTCAGTGAAAAATCTCCAGAACGAAATTTTTTAAACCTATTCTGACACGTGCGTTCTGTTAAACAATCAACAATGAAAATGCTTGTTTTTGCACTTCATATTAAAACTGACAGTTGTAAACAAAATTACACGGAATTTCTTTCTATAGGAACCTAAAGGTATCGACTACTAAATCTCAAAAGAAAAAATCCTAAACATTGACAAAAGATAAACGTAACAAACACAACGCTATCTACTCGTGCAAACCGAAATCACTTTCTTGCCAACCCAATATTTTACATTATACTTGTATTAGACTTTGGCCAATTGTTAGGTGTAATAATAGAATTTAGTTGGTCTCCTGAGATAACTGAAGATGACAGGTTGTGGAAAGACATTAAAGCTGTTTTATAAGAATTGTCAGTCGTTCGCTGTCTACAGTTCGATTCCATTCTCCTGCTTTAAACAATCAACTAACAAGTAAAATCAGATTTCTGCCATTTCAGCAATTTAAAGTCCCGATACATATTATTAACAGGGACGTCGAGGTCTTTAATTGTTACCCTACTTATTATTGTGCTTATAATTATATTTTGTGTATGTCCCCAATATCAAAATGAAGTTCCATTTAAAATTGTATGTTTCTAACATTAATAAAGAAACTCACGCCAGACCAGAACAGACTGACAGAAAACGTAATTGTTTATATGTTAATAATTATTAGTTCTGGAATTTATCTGACCGGTTTTATAATTATTAGCCAACGAAAAGCCGATTTGAGGAGGATATTTGGGAGAAAACAACAACGAAAGACTAAAAATGGGCAGCGTTTTCCAGGCGTTTTCGTAAAGCCCAGCTTTACAGACAGGACTTTAAGACAGCTGACAGATTAGGGTTAGTAAAAATGGAGTGTTACACAATAGAACAACGTGTCTTTATTGTTGAACGTTATTTCAGAAATAATGAAAGTTTGGCGGCTGTAGTTCGAAAATTTCATACAAAATATGGTCGGAATAGTGTTTTGACTTCATCAACTGTGAAGAGATTAATTGAAAAATTTAGGGAGACTGGATCAGTTGGAGACACTAAACACACTGGTCGTCCAAAAACAAGCCGTTCAAATGTCAATACAGAAGCAGTGCGTGAGTGTTGTTGAAAATCCAGGAACATCAATTAGGCGTCTTAAACACAGTCCTTTGTGTTGAAATTGGATGATATTGATGTGAGCAATATGTGGTTTCAACAAGATGGTGCTACATGCCATACAGCCCATGAAACAATTCAAATACTGCATGAGACATTTCCAGGTCGTGTACTCTCTCGTTTCGGTGATCAGAATTGGCTCCCTAGATCGTGTGATTTAACACCTTTAGATTTCTTTTTATGGGGTTATTTGAGGCTAAAGATGTATGTTAACAAGCCCACACCCACCCGTACATTAAAAGAGGAAATTCAACGCTGCATCAACGAAGTTAAACCATATTTATGCCAAATGGTCATGGAAAATTTCGACAAAAGAGGGCATATGTGCCAGCAAAGTATGGAGGCCATTTGCCCGATGTGTTATTCTATAAATAACCCTATCCTATTTACTTTATAATTCAATAAAAAAATAACAACAAAAATACTAAAAACTGTGTTTTCTATTTAAATCAAATCTTGAGTTAATTCTGGGTGACCCTTTATTAAGGGCCTTTTGTTCTGAAGGTAGGCAGTTAGACTATTTAGAATACTGTATAATATACTGCCACTAGATCGAAAGATTTGGCCATGATAGTACGATGGTAAGGGCGTACGACTAAACGGAAATCAGAAGTCGAAATCCGGCTTTGCAATTACTCTCTCGCAAATGCAAATAATCTTTAATACTTACACCAGTGGGATCACACGCTATATTTAACAGTCGTTTGTAACTGCAGTACAATATTGCAAAGAGCGTCTGATTCAAAAATGCTGATCAATTTCCTGCTATTTATTATTTTATGCAGTTTCGCTGAATCACATAGTGACGAAAATGGTGTTTCATCGCTGGAGTAAGCGAAATATATAAAATGATAATATTAGAAGCTGTTATGTTTAAAATGGTTATAAAGTTATTATGTAATCTATATCAACGATTTAGTAGCCTTCCTAAATGTATCATGTTACATATTAATGTTACATATTATATGAAAATTTAAAGGCTAAAACCTAATAAGATGAGCTGAAAGAGTAACTCCTGCGGAATTAGAATTTGTTTTACTATAAAGAAGTATCTTGAAGGTAACAAACACTACTTAACGAAAACATAATTAATGAAAAAAACCTTTGATGACTCACTCAGGGCATCTTTCAAATCATTTATAATAAATAAATAATATAAATGAAACCATAACAAATAAATTAGAGAAAAAAACTAACTACGATCAAAAGTACATTATTTTTGGAATGAACTTATGTTGGATGTATTTCGTTATTTCTTGACCCGAAATTTAAAATTTTAAACCGAGAGATGAAAATTGATTTTTTCTGAGATAAGGCCTTTGGCGAAATGAACTTGTAGGAAAACCAACCTACGTTATTTGTATTCAAAAACACGAAATTATTTTTCAAAAGTAAAAAATTGAGTATGTAAGTATTTTGTATGTAAATGTACTAAAGGTTTATAGAAAAGTCTCGATCGAATATAGGTTTCTAATTCAGACTTCTAAAAAATATATACTCACTTGACTGACAATACAACTAAAAGTGTCCAGCCATTTCAAAATGGGATCATGGGAAAAGTGGTCAGAGATACGTCACTCAAGAACGCCGACCTTAAAGACCTGCTGTGCCGGCGGTGGGTGAGTTCATCCGCCGGAGACACATAACGTGTTTTGACTCGTTGCATCACCTGACAAACCCAGTGTTTAACACTATGACCCCAACATCCTTCCCGCATCAATGGCAACAGACTATCGGGGAAAATTAGGTTAAGATTAAGTTTTTATTGTTAGATGTAAGTTAGTTTTAAGTCTATGATAAATAAGGCGAGCCCCGTTTAAAGATGATCAATAAATAATGTGCATCATTGTAATTTTGTACAAGCGCAAATGGCAATGTAGGCAATTTGTAATCGTATAAAATGTAGCAAAGCTAGAGAAAATATTACAATATGTATAAATTAAACCTATTGTAAATAGATTCATTTGTAGAATGTATATTGAATTCTGTAAAAAAAACTGTAACAAGTGGATATGGGAGAGGGGAAAAAAGTCTTCTGCAGCAGTTTTTGTCATAAGGGTAGAAAAGAAATCCAGATATGAGCCCTTTTCGCACTCACAACCCTTCAAAAACATTCAGAAAAAAAATCAAAATGGGTGAATATTCGAGTCGAGCCCTTTTTGAAATGACATTGAAAGTGATCTAATAAAAGTTTTCCCCACTTAGTGGAGTAATGAGTAACAATATATATATGTCAAATTACCAATATCCATATGATGAAGTGATAAACTCTGCAATCTCTACTCAATTACTAGTATCTAAGTAGCACAAAACTAAAGGTGACCAATCCATTGATCCACACACAGATAAGCTATAATACATCTGTAGAAAGAAGGTTCGTAGAGAATAGCCCAGTCCTTGACCGACCGGCTGCTCTCACCTGCTCTCGCAGTTTCACCTGTAATGCCTCATGCTTTCGAAAGCGGCCTCTGGCCCGTCCAGTCTCCTCTCTGATACGTCCACATTCCGCAGCTGTCGTGTGCGTATTCCTGGACACAGTGGGCCGTCAAATTCCCTAGGTCAGGCGAGGGTATTTTTAAAAATCAACACTGCTTTCCGCTTAACCCAGGCTATTTATTTTATTTTGTACTTCTTCCGTTAAGTATATGTACAATTATTTTAATACCTAGTCTTATTATGTTTTCTTTTTGTTTTTTTATTATATACAATTCATTACGACTTTTGTTAATGACTCATCAATTCTTCCGTTGACCACATCCAGCAGCCTCTTAAATCACCTCACTGAAGTGGGAAACGCAAGTTATCAATAGCAATACAACAATACTGTACTGTACCTAGGATTTATTCTGGACAAAAGACTATTGTAGAACTCAATTATCTACTCAATTACTAGTATCTAAGTAGCACAAAGCTAAACGTAACCAATCATTGGTCCAATGGTCCAATCCAAGCTATACAGCTGTAGAAATTTCAACAAGATTAAAACCTAAAAACCTTTTAGAAAACCCTAATCCTACTCTCGAAAACCAACCGGAAATATGCAAACAGTTACTAAAACTGAGGGAAACATTCCATCATCAAATGAATTCAAATACGAAGTATTCAGAACTAGCCAACAAACCCAATTTTATGTCACCAACACATCCCTTCCATTTATTTACCTCAACAAATCCCAAGATCAAAAATCCCACTTAAGTCCTGTGTGGCTCTTTTGCCCAATTAATGTAATTTTGCATGAATGCTGGTATGAGAGACAATAGAACATACGGTGAGAGTGGCATTGTGTGTGTACGTAAGGAGTGTACGAGCAAATAAATCACTATTGATATTATTATTAATTATTGTTGGATTAGTAAATTGTAATTTTAGAAATAAATAACTAAACAAAGTATATTACAATATTTGATAACAATTATGGAAACCATATACATTTTTGCTGTAGTAATCAATGAGGACAATAAATGCATTAAAATCTTTATTAAAGATATCTATCCTCCTTTAAACATCATTGTATTTGTAAATGTAAGTAGCGATTCGAAAAATACATCAAAATTAAACGCTTACAAGCTGTACATTACAGCAGATTGTTGCTAGTTAGATCGGCACTACTTAGGTGCTATAGCAGTTAACTGTCGTGTATGTCAGCATCATAATTTATCTGTTATACTTCGAATGTCTCAAAGAATAATTTTTGACTTGGGCAGGTCTACAACATAGCGGCAGGACTGAGGGGCATGTAAAGTGAATCGATACAACTTAATTGATAATATCTCACATTAATAAATCAAACTAAACCCAAAATACGATTGATTCAACATTAGACTGGCCGTATCTTAGATGACCTTTGGAAAGTGTTTGCAAACGCAATTGGGGGAATTGGGCCAATGTAAATTAGCCTCAACAAAAATCTACCCACTGGGGGGTTCGAATCCGGTAGGTTTATACTTCATCAATAGACTTAGTGTGATGACCTTTAGGCACTTCATAGATCAACGCCGACGAGTAATCAAACACAGTTTAATTGCTCTGGAGAGGAAGACGAGATGACCTTTCGTCAAGTCACTTACAGATAATGTTCGCCTTCGGTGACCTTAACTTCTTGTGAATTAGTGGGCAGCATTACGCTCTGCCATGTGAGACATACTGTACAACTGCCGGCTCGGGTCGGAACCATGTTAGCACACTCCGGCGCCGATCATTCATCAGGAGAGATACGATCTACAAGGCTCTAGGTGACCAGGAAGCACGCAGAGGGCCGAAGTGGACACTCTACAGTTTGTCTGATCACAATATTTCTTATAGAGTCCGAATGGAGAGGTTGTACTTTAAAACATGTAAGGACTATTATAAAATGGAGTTATATAAAGTCGTGTCGCTTTTGAAGTCTGATTTCTTGGACGTAGTATGAAAAAAATGCCCTTAAGTAAAGCGATCATATATGTGAAAAATATCCCTAGATTTTATAAACAAAGGACGCTAGCTATAAGTGTGGGTACAATACAGAGATACTTTTAGGTGACTTAGTGAGTTTTGTATTGGTGCCTGGTTGTGCCTGTCTGGCGACTCTCTGCAGAGCCTTCAGCATTGAGGTTGTGTGCCCAGTATCACGCCCTGACCCCACCCAGCTTATACTTTATACATGAGTGTTCCCCAGGAGACTCTCCTGACCTCCGTATTGACCAAAGATTGTTCCTCCACGTCTCTACAACTTAGCTGTACCATTTCAGCCTCATCGAGGATCTGAGTCTTTCTGATCAACCAAAGTCTTTCTATAGCATCCAGTCCATAACTTCACAATGTCAAGAGGAGAATTTTCGTTACGATTCCAAATTAAATATATGTATAGAAGCAACTTTTTTTTATTAGAACCAATTACATGCTACATCTAATAACATTAGATAAAATCTAATGTAAATATTAAACATATTTAAAATCTTTAAATCAGAACATGATATGACAATATAAGAAATAATGATAATAATAAATGTGTTTCTATCATATTAAAGTAAAGATCTCATATCTCTACTTATTACCCATATGTGTAAGTACTTGAGTGGACTTTAATTATGTAAAGTCATTAAAACTGTAATTAAAAGTGTATTCGTAATTGTATCATATAGAAGGATAATACTTGGTATAAACATATTACGTGATGGCCCAGAGTTGCTGGAAAAAAAACCAACAATTTTACAAAAAAAAAGTAATTATAAAACAACTATTTTTTATGTTATATATTAATTAGGGTATCAAATTAAAGGTTTCGACGTCAAAGTCATAGTATTACCAGTAGGATATAATCACAAATATTGCCAACAAAATCCTGTTCGAAACTGTACTGGCTCACACATGGTTTGAATTTTTTTTATATTAACGTAGGTTATTAAATCATTATATTCTTACATTAATAAATTTTGTGTTTTAGAAACATTTGGTTTTATATTAAAAAAAAATGAAAAAACAAAAACATTACTAGATTATCCTTTATTTTGTTTAAGCTAGTTTCCTTTGCATATGAAATATTATATTAGCACTCATCCCTATAATCCTACTCGGAGACTGAAACGGCAGTGGCCTCGTGACCGGCTATAGATGCGTGACAGTAGAGGTCCTGGCAATGGCCAGTTTCTCCAATCATGTCCTGTGCGTATGAGGCTCTCGCGCTCTTCGTCAGCCTCCGGTGACGTGCCTGATGGAGGAGAGTGGGGGACTTCCCAAGACTCCGCTTCCTCTTTGCATGCGAGGGAGGTCATAACCATGTGGATTTCGGAGGCCTCTGGGCTGTTTGTAAATATTGTATGAATGAAGAATTGTAAATATGGTATGAATGAGAACATTTATCTCAATTACTTACTGCCCAATAAAGCAGATTGTAATTTTAGCACAATAAAGAAGTTACCTAGCTAGATGATAAGTATTTCAGTATCGACAAAGTAATCATTTTCAAAATATCATATTGATAAATGAATAGAAAAATAACTGGAGGCAAAAACGGTAGATATTGATAAATAATTATAGTACAAAATAAACGATATGAAATTTTTAAAAGCATTTGTCCATAAAAGAAAACATTATTTATAAGACTTGCAGATCGCGCTTGGTCAAGCCTACGAAGAGAGTGAGGATTAAGACCGTACTTAGTCTTACGTAGATCATTGCGAGTCCTCGGGATTAATAGTCATGAGAACGATGTCCGGAAAATAAGTTTTTTCTCCCCTGTTCATTGAATTCACATTTCATGAATGCAGTTTGATTATAGTTGATCTATGCTTAGAGCTACCCCCACTTAAAGCAATACAGATATGAAGACGCTCAACGAGCCCTGATACAAACTAAGACCTTGCTCGGATGCTTCAAGCAGCCAATGAATTCATAATGAACACTGCAGAATCAGTTTCACAACAGACCGTCTCGATGAATATTAAGCAGTTGGTAGCGGTTCGTAATTGAAGTTGACTCAATTATTTACTTCAAGGAAAGGATAGCTTTCATTTCACCATTGACTCATTTATAATATAATGAGTAATCAAAGTCCACTATAAATGTAAAGATGAGGGATTTAAATCAAGCACTTCCTCGAAACTATGAATATTTATGATGCTTTTGGACGTCGTTTCCTCAAATCGTTTTATACAATACTTCCTTCGTCCGATCTGTGAACATGAAGCTTGTTAATCAACTTCGTCGGACAGCGAAACAGGAATACAAGGAAATTTCCAACGAGTGATTGTTTGACCGAATCTCCTGTCAGTGTTTTTTTATTTTAGGGCATATCAACCGCAATTTATTTTCCTGATTTTACAATAGCAATGTTTTGATTAGTTATTTTTTTCAGGCCTCGAAAAAAAATTCGTTCAAAGGGTTTTTTTGTGTTTTTTATACTATTTGAAGCAGCAATTTGAGACCCAAACATCAACGATGTTTAAAATATGTCATTTTCCGTGCGTTTTCAGGGTTGTTTTTTAATAAACTTTTTTCCTCATGTTCCTGGGGGATCGATATCCCATAACGGGATTTCCCCACGAGCATGCGGGCGGGACTCATTCTCCAGCCTGTTCCAGTGTAATTTGGATTGTCGCACCGGCCAGCTCACCTTTGTCTATTCTGGTAAACCCTCTTTATTCATGAAAACAAAATTATACAAACTATACAGTAGTGCATACTTTCCTTTTTCTAAATCTAACTAATATTTACCCTTACTTCTGACTTATTCTATATAACGATGCCTACTTGATAAGTCTTCCCGAAATCATGGCTGCTCATCCTGCGTACCCCTCCGATGGCTCGAATACCAAGTAGTTGAAGCTCCCTCCACTTCTGCACAAAGAGAACAAATGTCACGAATCTGTTGTACCTTCCTATCGAAGGAGTTCCACGTTTCACAAATGTAAATTAGTCTTTTTAAGAGACAAACTCACAAAACAAAACACACTTTTAAAAATGAAATGAGGGAATAGAAACGAAACATTATAAAAAGAGAAAGAGCTGGCACAATCCTGGAATAACATATCGGCCCATAAATGAAATTCCCACCTTCAGCAACGATGCTCGACCTATCCAATTCTCTAATTCATACACTTGAGCGAAATAATTGTATATTATTTTAATAACATTTATTTTATCAATTAATAAATCATTTCATTTTACACAGGTGCCTGTCTTAGTGTACACTATTTAACCAGACAACCCTCCTGGAATAGTTGATAAATTATAATCTATTTAAAAATTAGATTTAATATAAGCATGACATTTAGATGAGGGACAACGTTTTTATATAAATCCTGAATAAAGCGTATCTGTATACAACAATATCGCTTTGTCATAACGTGTATCACTGCAAGAGCGAACTGCATTGTACCCAGTTCGGACGCAGCAGCTGGAGCTAACGACACTGCAGATGTGCGCAATACAACTGAGAGTATTCCAGCTTCTACCTTTGGTTGCACACAGATGCAGATACGTACAAGTGGTACACATTAGTGTTTAATATGTTATTTTGTTTTTGTCCAACAATTGTTTAAAAAAATTAATAATAAGAAAACAAATATATGAACCTAGGGTGCTCGAGACGAAGAGTTCAATTACTTTGGTAACTACAAATCAGCGGAAGGAACCAGTGTTGTAGATATCCTGTTTAGAACCCACAAATGCAGAAAGATTATAAATATTGTGAACTCAACCCTCTATAGTAAGGAGAAAGAATTACCCCCTTTCACTGTCTTCCGGTATAGCTGAGGGTTCATCTATTTCTGTGTCTGCATCAGCGACCTCAATACATCAATCACTGATCCACCTTTATGCCGAAGACGTCAAAATTTACTTATTCTTTCCTCCTAGTCAGTTCCAACCCACCGCTCTATTGATTCAGGAAGACCTGGACCGTATTGATCCTCTATCCATAATTTGCGATGGAATGCGGACCAATCTGGCACAATCCTGGAATAACATATATATGGAATAACATATCGGCCCATAAATGATATTCCCACCTTCAGCAACGATGCTCGACCTACCCAATTCTCTACTTCAGCCCAAAACCTAGGATTCGTCTTTGATTAAACTCTATCCTGGAAAGACCACATTTTCCAAATGTACCCGCCGATCCATTTTATCCTTAAACTGCTCAATTGGTCCCGGCATCTCTTCCCGTTGCATAAGCGCCAACTCTTTATTTCCTCTCTTGTATTTTACCATTATGTCTGTCTGGTGGTCTCTCTGAGGATCTCGAGGCTCAGTTAAAGTGGCTGATGTTTTCTTAGATGTCTACTCGGGATACCCAGAGTCTGTCGCATTTCGCAGCACTCCTAGTTGGGATGACTGTATCTTTCCACCCGTCGCTAATACTTCCTTGAATCGAATCCCTCCTCTTCAATACTGCTGTCATGACTAAAAAGCCTTTGTTACCTTCACAACTTTCTCCAGTTCAAATCATCGATCGAATCCCACAAACGTAGACCTGTATTTACCTTTTAACAAATCTGCTTCCTTCGACCGTCCTATTCTTATCCTTGCCACAAAGCTTTAAAACTTCACTAACATCGATATTCATCGTTCATTAACTCTCCCAATCTTGAAATCAAGACCTTAACAGCTCCTTATCTCCCTTCAATCTAACAATTCTCAATTCATCATTATTATTCTTTTTTTTATTTTCCTTCCTATCGAAGGAGTTTCCACATTTCCCAAATGTAAATTAGTCTTTTTAAGAGACAAACTCGCAAAGGAAAACACACTTTTAAAAATAAAATGAAGGCATAGAAACGAAACATGATAAAAAGAGCAAGTTGTACTCACATATGCAGAGATACAAAAGACTCGTCATAACTTAGCAGCCGTTCGGAATGCCTCATTAAATCGGTGATTGGTCGTATATCGATCGGGAAACTTATCAATTACCCTTAGGCAATCATTGTCGTTCAACCATTGATTTTTTTTTTAGTAGCATGCTATTTCGCTTGTTTCATTTAATGTCTGATTTTTTTCACATGTACGGATACATAAATTTTAAAATAAATCTGTCACTTAGTGAATGGTACTGGAGTGAGTACCTGCCTACTATAAGGTATAAGGTACAAGGGGCAGATACCCTCGCCGAGTGCAGACAGCGGCGTGCTGTAAATAGAGCGGGGCGGGCACGGAGGTGCTGGGAGGGGTCGCTGACCGTCCTGTCCTTGGGCTACGTACTCTACGTCAGTTAGTCTGTTCGTCTTTATGTCTCATTTTTTTTTATGATAATCTTTTTTTTATTTTCCTCCACTGTCCCCGCTGTAAATTTGGATAAACCCGATTCCATTTCAATAGAAAATTATTAATTAATAAAGAATAATGAAGGCCAGGGAGACTGGCATAGCTCAAAGAGCACAGAGAAACTTGAGTTGCGATGCGGGACATATTAACTGAAACATAATTTTTTGGACGTTACACTCAGCTAATATTACTTGATCCAGTTATGGTGCACATATCTTTATTGCTTAGATTAACAAAAAGTATTCCAAAAACCTATACAGTTTTACGATCAGGGTTAACTACCCCTTACACCTCAGTAGCAGGGTGATGATGTGGTCAATACCGTCCACTAAGCGGCAGATTTTCTTCTACAATTCATCTAACCAGCCAACATTACAGCAGATGAAAGAAAATTAGAAGAATTTAAAAAAAAAATTAGCTTCATCCGGCATTAAATGAAACTAACATGCGAAATAAAACAAAAAAAAACATAGATTGATTTAGAGTCAGGTAATGTTGATGTTCAACGAACGACTCGCTCTATGATTGCCTATGTGGCTAATTAATAAGAGTATCTATCGATACACGACCAATGACTGATTGATATCAATTCAAGTACGATGTTTCTTAGTAAACGAAACCATTCAATGCGGAAGGAACGCACGAACTTTATTAATCATTGAATATTTTTCTGCCGCTTCTTCGAAAATAGTAGAGCTTCTCGCGAATGTTGTTCTGGTGTAAACGTCCGGTCGTATCCACTGATTGCCTCTTGTCTACATCCGGAAAAAAAACATCCCAAATGTGATCGGTACATTACTAAATATGGTAGTAAATTATTTTATTAACTATTGGTTAATCGAAAACTATTAATTATGTTTTATGGAGTTGAAAATATTTTTCATGACGCAGGGTCAGTAGACATATGCAATCTCGATATGAAATTTCATTCACCGACTATAGGTCACTCGCCAAGACATACATAAGGGCTACTGATTTTAAAAACAATCAACGAAACTCTAAAAATGAATTCAAATCTACAACTTTGTTTTAGTATGATGAGTATTAAACTAAATGTCGATGTTTTAGTTACACAAAAATGAACAATATTTCTCAAAACATTATTCAGAAGGTTCTCAATATTTTTGATTTTTTTTTACATGGTTAAGGACAAATCCCCAAAGAAATTACAAGAAATACTGCTTTGAGAAACAACAAAAGAACAATCATGTTTAATATGCTTTTTTTATATCAATATTTTAGCTATACAAATTTTTTTCTCTATTTAAATAGTATAAAGATTTTTATTTCAAATATTGCAATTAGGTTGTACAGCAATATTAATTAGTAGGTAAGAATTCATGTCTATGTATTCAAAAGGCGATCACCAAACAAAAAAAAAAGTTTATAAAGACCCCCCCCAAAAAAAAAAGGTAGCGGACTTAATAACATTATTTCAGCTTTCCATTTTTTGTATATTAATATTAAATTTTTTCAATGGTATAAATATAAGGAAAAACCTAATAAATATTCAAAAAATTCATTTAAAAAAATTGAACAGAAATTTGTATTTTGATTTATTGTGTAAAACTGATCTCTAAAAATTTAGCAAAGATTATTATTTTAATTATCGGCCGACTTGATCAGGGTCTGCGATTGCACAAACCAGTCTCACGGTAACGTGTACATGCCATGTATTGGGGGTTTTCTTAATATTTACAGTTTCTTATCGCTTACAACGTTTAATAGTAATTAAAAAAGTATTGAAATCTGAAATAATTATATTATAAAGCAAATATTTGTGTGGCAGTGTAAATATCCTAGTGATTACTCATGGCGTACACAATCCCTGGTCCGTTATAGGAATGGAATAACTAGTGTTATTATAATCCCATAATAATATATCGAGCCATTCAAGATTTCACACAAGTCATACACACGCAGGTTGCGTGCTAAAGAGCGTGCACCCCTCACGTTGTAATAAGTTTAAAAACATTTTATGTGATTGTTATTTTATGGATGTTATTGTCTTTAACATGCATGCATATTTTTCCGTGACAAATCCTCGATAGATAAATCTATTATTGCTGTATCATTCCTGGAGTCGGTTTGGCGCTGAGGATATTTATACTGAATACATATTTACATACATGTTTAACATTATATATTGGATTATAAGTAAGTAGTTGATGGGGCCAACGTTCAAGCTAGCGGCCTCGATGTAATTTAAAGTTAGCAACTGCATTAGTTGTTTCGCTCACATCAAATATTAAAAGAACAAAACATAAAACGCACACATTTTTATGTTTTTACTTTGTTAACTAATTCATTAATGACACTCATTCATATTTTACGGATATCCAGGTCTTATATAAAATAGGACATACATGAACATTTCATGCTTTTAACTTAAATAAGGGAAGAAATTTTACTTAGTTAATTTTGAATATTATACAATTTTCTTAAATTATTATGTTGCATGCATATTTCATATTAAGTACAGAATCGATATTTACGAATTATCGATATTTTTCTACTGATATTAATATATTATAAGTGCCATTTATTAAAGTATTAATTACCTCAAATATTTCCATTTAAGACACCCAAGCCCAGATAACTTATAAGCATGTCAACTGCGTTAAAGAAACGCTTAAAAAAAAAACTTAAGTGGTAAAATGTTATTGGATCTGCAATATAAACACGATAATAAATACAGATTAATCTCTTAGTGGAAATTAGTTAAAACGCTCAGAAATAATTTTTATTTTGAAATTCGCGACGCTTTCTTTAGTGAATTCTCAATGAGCACAGCCGTGGTCAGTCCATTGCATTCCGAATTAATTAATATTAGGTATTTGCAACACTTTTCGAACATTAAATTCCCCCCCAAATAGCTCTCAAACTTATAAAAAATCGAACATTAAAAAACAACTTGGGCACCAAATTTGAATGCATGTATCCTTCCAATTGTAAGGGAATGGAAAATTCACATTATTCACGATATGAACCCCAAGGGAAATGTACGACATAAAATGCTTACTCATTCCACTCACTGTTATCTCGCTTAATACAAAGAAACATATATTGTAGACAAGTTAAGTGCTTAATTTGACATGTGCAGTTCAAAAGTAAATATTTAACGCTTACATCGGTCAGTAATATAATTTAACGTATCGTCAGCCATAACGCTAAAGAAACGCGTACACAAATCACAAGACGTATAACGTGCAGAAATGATTTTCCTGAATATTCTTACATTTCTTTCGCATTTTATTTTCTATTTTGAGATCTAAAATCGTTATTTGCCCGATGAAATTATTTTTCCTGTGCACTTCACCAAAAATGTAAAAACAGAACGTCAAATCAAAAGAGAAGGGAAGCGTTTTTTACAAAAAATTAATGGTTTCTTTTGTTGACTAATGTTTTTACGTGATTATTTCAGTAGTTGCCATCAAAGGCGCGGTGGCATTTCACAACAAATGCCTCACCAAAAAAAAAACGAACAGTAGAACTTCTTTCACTCTTCTCCTTCCAGGATAAAAAAAACCTTCTGATGAGGGACAATCACTCTCTATGGAGTGAGCAGGGGGCTGACAACTGGACACGCTAGTGGACGGCAAATCACTCACCCCACAGCTCCAGTCTCACTGGAGAACCAAGTTCCAGGCAGAGCGAACATTGATAAGTACCGACTACTCCTTGAAGAATCATACAACGTCGTGGTAATCTAAGATTTCGTACACTTGAGCGAAATAATTGTATATTATTTTAATAACATTTATTTTATCAATTAATAAATCATTTCATTTTACACAGGTGCCTGTCTTAGTGTACACTATTTAACCAGACAACCCTCCTGGAATAGTTGATACATTATAATCTATTTAAAAATTAGATTTAATATAAGCATGGCATTTAGATGAGGGACAACGTTTTTAGATAAATCCTGAATAAAAGCGTATCTGTATACAACAATAGCGCTTTGTCATAACGTGTATCACTGCAAGAGCGAACTGCATTGTACCCAGTTCGGACGCAGCAGCTGGAGCTAACGACACTGCAGATGTGCGCAATACAACTGAGTGTATTCCAGCTTCTACCTTGGTTGCACACAGATGCAGATACGTACAAGTGGTACACATTAGTGTTTAATATGTTATTTTGTTTTTGACCAACAATTGTTTAAAAAAATTAATAAGAAGAAAACAAATACATGAACCTAGGGTGCTCGAGACGAAGAGTTCAATTACTTTGGTAACTACAAATCAGCGGAAGGAACCAGTGTTGATATCCTGTTTAGAACCCACAAATGCAGAAAGATTATAAATATTGTGAACTCAACCCTCTATAGTAAGGAGATAAGAATTACCCCCTTTCACTGTCTTCCGGTATAGCTGAGGGTTCATCTATTTCTGTGTCTGCATCAGCGACCTCCATACATCAATCACTGATCTCCTTTATGCCGACGAGGTCAAAATTTACTTATTCTTTCCTCCTAGTCAGTTCCAACCCACCGCCCTATTGAATCAGGAAGACCTGGACCGTATTGCTCCTCTACCCATAATTTTCAATGGAATGCGGACCAATCTGGCACAATCCTGGAATAACATATATATGGAATAACATATCGGCCCATAAATGATATTCCCACCTTCAGCAGCGATGCTCGACCTACCCAATTCTCTACTTCAGCCCAAAACGTAGGATTGGTCTTTGATTAAACTCTATCCTGGAAAGACCACATTTTCCAAATGTACTCGCCGATCCATTTTACCCTTAAACTGCTCAATCGGTCCCGCCATCTCTTCCCGTTGCATAAGTGCCAACTCTTCATCTCAGCAACCTTTCTTCTCTTTCTCTCCTTGTGATAATTTCTATGCTTTATTTAATTCATCTCTATTAATTTTTGTTTTTTGGTTCAATTTGTTACGGTTCTTTGTAGTAATCGCATATGTATATATATATACCCATAACATATCGTACTTTACTTAAATGTGTTTGATGTTATCCATTTTTTTTATCAACTAGACATGCCCCAAAATATAGTGTTATTTTTTTATATAATTTCAAATAAAAGATATAAGGAAACGCTCCAGGCCAAGGAAACGATGGTAGAGGATCTAAATTCAAAATTATAAAATTAAAATAGTGATTTTTCTTTTTGGTAGATGCTAGGTATTATAACAAATATTTGAATAAATTTCTCGGTGATTTATAATTTTAGTAGACTAAGGAGTGTTAATATTTATGTTTATGTAGCCTTCCCCAAAACATTAACGTTTCTTTTTCTTAGCAACTATACAAAAAATGTTTACCTTTTTAAATTATTCATTTAAGTTTGTTTCTGCAGACTACCACTTCGTTATAAAAGAATGAATTAATATGAATTTTAAGATACTATTATTCACTTTCATACTATTATACTATTATTTTATTATTTTATACTATTATTTCTTTGTATTATCACCAATCGTACTATTCTTTATTGTAAGTGTTTTTCATGTTATTGTCTTTGATGTATGTTTTTCGTCTGAATAGTAGTCCTGATGACGCATGCGTTGAATAGTCGAAACGTCGGCTGTTGATGTAATATCAATAATAAAAGATATTTTGGCGGAGGCATCAAGCTTTTTTTTTTAAATGTCTTTTTCATTCATAGCAATATACTTATAACTTAACAGTCATAATGATTATACTTTATGTAACACGTATCTATTACATTATAGTGGGTAGATAAAACTAGAAGATACAACCAACACCCCTCTTAGACATTAATATTCTACCCCCATTATGTTGCGATAATTAATTTGAATCAATGATTGTAAATACAAAATATACTTTCTTGTAAATATTGCTTGTTGTGAGTTTAGGTGCGTCGTGAGTAAAGGTGATACATAATTTATAGCACTAAAAATAATATACACCTACCTATGTACATGAACATATCCAAAAACTTACAGCACTTTTAAGAAACATGACACATAGAAAGAAGCAACAGAATACAAGACAACTGTAAGAATACTGAGACAATAATTCACCATAATCCTACATCTAGCTTAAAGGAAAGGTCAGAGCAATAAATAAACACGGAATTTACAGCCTCTTTGGAATTTAATAAACATTATTTGTTTATTTTAGTTTAAACTTAGTCACTTACTTACTCGAAGGTAACGAATGAGGGAGCCACGGTAGAAATTCAACAGTGGTTCGTCACATGGCAGAAAAGGGGCCACGACTTCCATATTTCAGTATCTCCAAGAATCCAAAAGATTGTGATGTTTTCTGAGAACCTGTGACTTGGATTTTCCCTGTTTCTTCTCATTTACCAATCTACTGCTTAAGAATAACACTCAAAATTACCCTATTTAGGGACAACGGGTAAATATTCCTCCTTAAGTCTATACAAACTTACCCAGTAATGCTTGTTTTCCTATGAAGTAGTTCTATTCCAAGATTTAAAAAAAAGTTTCAAAGGTTTAAAAATAGTTTTACCTTCTCAATGTATCTATTTATCCTTTAAAAATTTTCATTAATTTACGAAGAAATTTTACCGATTCGGATCGTAATATTTCATTAAAAAAAATTATATATTCAAATTTTCTTTTTTATATAATTTGGTTGAATTTTAGTCCTGGGGATGCCTGAAAAGGCGAAACGTTGATTATTGACGTAATTTCTATTTGCAGAGATTTGAAGTGTTTTGAAACATTCATTGTAAATACAAATATGTCTACTTAATAATTGATGTTCTAATGTGTTCCCATTTAGTGCTGAATGGAAAGAAACAAAGGTTCTCTGCAGCATTTCGACTTGGCACCTCAGACGTCGTTCAGAAGAAGGCGGAACACGGAATTTGTTGGCGTGAAAATTTTCTAATGTTTTTTAACAGCTGTTATCTTCTCAGCTGTTAAGAAAGGAAAGGATACGGAAAAGCCAGGAGCCGACTGTTAATTATTTTTAATTAAAACACTGTCCCCCATATGGGAATAGAGCTATGGGGGACAGCAAAAAAGTCAAACATCAAGCGTATCCAATCCTTTCAATCCAAAGTCCTGAGAACAATAGTAAATGTCCCTTATTATGTCAGCAACAAAACCCTTCATAACGACCTTAATACACCCTACATTCTAGAACTCATCCCTTCCAAGTTTATGAAATTCCACAGTAGCCTTTCCAACCACCCTAATCCTGTAGCACAGTCTTCGCACTGCGCCACTCATCCCTATAATCCTCCTCGGAGACTGAAACGGCAGTGGCCTCGTGACCTGCTATAATCGCGTGACAGTGGGAGTCCTGGCAATGGCCAGTTTCTCCAATCATGTCCTATTGTATGAATGAGCGAGTGAATGATGACTGTAAATATGGTATGAATGAGATCATTTATCTGTATTATTATTGCCTTATAAAAGGCAGATTGTAATTATTGCACAATAAAGTTCTAAAAAAAAAAAAATTAAAACACACTTATATCCAAATTCAATGATTTAGTTTGAGAAGTTATCAGCTTCAAAGATAAAATGTACTTAAACAACACAGACGGCTGAGTAGCGCTTATCAGCAACAAATCTGCGTATTTATGAATAATTAATAGGGCTTATACAACACAACGTCCTGTTGTTATATATAGCCTGTTTAGCATACATTACTGCTTTATCTGATGGAGACACAACCGCTCTTCCACTCAAAATGAAAACTCGTCACTGCAAGAAAGTGGTTCCATGCCGCGACCTGATGCACAATATTCACGGTCACACTCCGCTTAGAAAAAAGTAGGCCCCTACATAGATTTATTTCTCTTTTCATGAAAGTATATGAGGCTGTTCTATCACGATACAGTGAGTGGAAATAGTGATAGAATATCTCATTCACCCCGTATTTACTAATATCACATTCTCTCTCTCATTCGTGCAGTATTTGCAATGCACACTCATACAATATAGAACATATTTACACAGCCTAGGAATTTATCTGCGGGAATGTCACCAACAAGGGAGGAAGGGACCGACCGTACATTGTACGAGATTTTGTTGCAATTTACAACAAGAAATATAAAAATCGTATGTGTTGTAGGCGGGCTAGGGTCTCTTCGACCAGCTGATAGGCGGGCGTCAAGGAAGAGATAAGATGGGTATACCTGTGGTCTTGAACTGTTGCTGGCGGCCTAGTACGCGGTCAGCTTTAAGCGTATTGATCTGACTCCCTAAGATCTTAGGAGTGCCCGGACAGTGCACTAAGTTCAGGAGTAGAGGTTCAGGGTAGGTATTATAGGTAGTTTATGTCTTGGAATGACCACGAATTCACACTCGGTATCTGAGGGTAGGCGATAACCACCCGGATCCCAAAGGCGAGTGTGAACCGGAGAGAGGCAGACTGGATCACTGGGAGTGACTACTACAGTTTTTAGGGCCCCAGAGACCGTCGTCCGCGAAGAAAACATCACTTCCAAGGAAGTGCTAGTTTTAGCGACACTTAGAGAGAGTTAAATCAGAAAGAGAGAGATAGAGAGATAGATAGATAGAGAGAGATAGATATAGAGAGAGAGAGAGGGAGGGGGGGTGAGAGAGCGGTGTTAACTTCAGGTGGCGGTTCCGAACGAATGAAAAAAACTCCGAATTTCAGCCTTATGTAGGGAGGTCAGAGGCCGGGCTACGCCCGCGCCCTTTAGTGAGCTTCCCGTGTCGCGAACCAGTTCCCCCTGTCTAACTGACACCTAAGGTTTTTATTATTAAAATATGGAAACGTAAGGCGGGTGTTTTCTGGTACGAGAAGAGGGGAACTTCTATTTATTCGTGATAAAGATGTTGGTACGACAATATAATACAAGAGATAGATTTCAATAAAATTTAATATCATATTATTAATAAAAAGATTGGAAAAATAAAATAAAACCAGTTCAAGCAGTATAAGAGCAAACCAGTGAAATACATTACAACTTAAATTTAAGAAATAAAATTTATCAAATGGTGAATCAACTTAATTCAAAGGAATTTTATTAAAACAAAAAACCCTTTTTTAATATTTTGAGGTTTATTAACTTATTTAGATATTTTCAGTGCTAATAATATTAATCAGGAAAAAATAAAGAGAAAAATGTTTTTCGGATCCAACAGAAACCGTGTAGATTTTAAGCAGAGGATCAATTGTTGACCGTTGACCACTACAGTAGTTCCAAGGACCATTTTTAGTAAGTCTTACCTGAATGCAATTCCTCATTTCAAGTCTAAGCACATCACATTCAAGTCTATTACAAAGAACAATATTAAATGATAGGGATGCTAACTCGACCACATGTGCGCATCATTCTTGTTATGTAGTATTACATAATCTTGTTAAGGTAATGGCTCGAGTATTGAATATGCATTAGAATGCTTGCACCAACATATCCTATAGTTCTGACTGATCGTTATTAACACAATTATCGAATGATGTATTTGTAATTGGAGGACGCTAAGAGTGGCAGGTATCGCATCAGAAATTATTCCGCTTTTCTAGTCAGGAATCGCTACTCCTTTAGTGCTTCTCGTGTTATCTAACGAGGCTGAGAGAACCACGACCAGAGCGCAATATCCAACAAACAACAAACTCCCTGGTAACAATATCAATTAATGTACGGAGTGCCTATCCTGATCAAGATTTCACCGACAAAGAAGTGGAACTGTTGTCATTGAAGTGACGAGAGAAGGGCAAATCTCAAGCAACACGAATGGGCCGAGCTCAGAAAAGAAAGAACTTAACGCCGACAGGTAAGGACAGATGTGTTGAGAAATAACCTGCCTTAATGATAACAGCCGCGTGTGTGTACGTGAGTTGCTGACAAATCGGCAATAACATCGCAGCGCATTTTGCAAGGACTCGTTCTGGCAATAATAAAATGGGGGGGGGGGGGGGTATAACTAATATGGGTCGTTTCTTAAAATCTTTGTAACTAGTGGTAGTAATTATGCTATCTGAATTAAAAATCCCTCTCCACTGTTTGTAAATTAAGGATGTTAGTAATTTTTTTTTTTAAACACCCCAGGTTAACGATTACTCTTTTGGTTTTGGAGTCATAAAAAATTACGAAACAAAACTTCATGTCACGCGACTAATTTTTACATTTTTTCGTACTAAATTTAGAGAAGAGTTCTACTACAGACTGCTGTGATGAACTGGTAGCTGTAAGTTGCTTCTTTGATTTTTACTGTTATTTTTTATCAGTTCCTATATTTGATTTAAATTGAGTTTCTATTACGTCAGCAAAAAAACGCTTCTTAATGATCTTAATATACCCTTCATTCTTGAACTCATCCCTTCCAAGTTCATAAAATTCCATCTCCTAACACAGTCATTGCGCATCACCACTCATCCCTATAGTACTCCTCGGAGACGAAAACGGCAGTGGCCTCGTGACCTGCTATAAGTACGTGACAGAGGGAGTCATGTCAATGGTCAGTTTCTCCAATCATGTCCTGAGCGTCTGTGACTCTCACGCTCTTGATCAGCCTCCGCTGGCTCTTATCCAATGACGTAGGAGCGCGGGACACTTCCCAGGACTCCGCTTCGTTCTTTGCACGCGACAACCAGCGAGGTGACAACCATGTGGACTTGAGAGGACTCCGGACCGTGTAAATACTGTATGAATGAGAATTGTGAATATGGTATGAATAAAAACATTTATCACAATTACTTATTGCCCAATAAGGCAGATTGTAATTTTATCATAATAAAGTTGTTGTTTTGGTAGTATAAATAAAATTGAGTTTAAGAGCTCCGAAGGTTGATTGCCTGTTTGGCAGTTGAAAACGCTTTGTCGGGATATAAAACTTTGTCTAGACAAAAGTCGTTTTTTACTGGTTAAATATATCTTGAAGTTGACTGTAGCCATTACCTCACAACTCTGTTAGCAAGGAGCACCATGGAATCGCTTGCCTCCCCACTTCTCCAGAGGCCTGTTCTGTAATCGTCTTAGGTATTCCGTTGTGTCGTCTCACATTCTTTTTCGGTGACCGAACCGTCGCTGGCGGTTTACTGTTATATTATAAAGAGCGTAGGATTGAAATGATAGCTTTCCTTCCCTTGCTCTAGTTGAAGTAAATAACTACGAGTTAAACTTCAATTACAAACTCCAACCAACTCGACTTAACGTTTATTGAGACGGTATGAAACAAATCCTGACGTGTTTATTAAGATTTATTTTATTATTTTTTTTTTCCTAGATCCCTTGTTAAAAAATTAATATGTTACAAAATATAAATTCTACAAACGAATCTATTTACAATTGCTTCATTATATTTTCGTTAGCTTGGCTACATTTTGTACAAATTCAGTTTTCTAATAATAGTGATCTGCATTGTACAAAAGTATAATGGTGTACTCTATACATTAATGGACTGAATTTATTAAAAGTGATGGTACCCTATTTATCGTAACTTACTTACAGCTAACAATAAAAACTTAAATGAAATCTTAACCTGATTTTCACCGACAGTCTGTTGTCATCGATGTGGGAAGGGTGGTGTTAAACACTGGGTTTGTGATTTAAGAATTCAGTCGCTGCTCATTGGAAAGTTTTCAAGTAAAGTCTTTATTCATATCAGAGCTCATCGGACTATTATATTATGTATTAAGATACATAGTGGAAGCACAAGTATTATAATTTATAATATATATTGTAACATTCATAATATTTGAGAATATCATGACCAGTAACCCTCCCATCTGGTAAGCATCTCCCCTTATGCTCTTAGGAGTGGGGATGAAATAAACGGGCAGTCTTAGCCCAAACGTCTAGAAGAGCGAATGAGAGCAAGCTCCCGAATTGGCGGTCACCAACAGGAAGAGAGGAGAAGAACCAACAGCAGAAGTAACGTTGATTAGATAAAAGGAAGATCATTGATTGGGTGATATTAATATTGTTTTTATTATGGATCCATTAAAAGAAATTGAGCTCAAATTTTATGTTTTTTTGTAATTAGTAGTAACTATCCTATTTTAAAAGGAATTGAACATTTTTTTTATACTTTTTGTCAGCACTCTATATAATTATAATTATTTGTTATAACCATTTTATTTGAATATATTTCACAATTCCTAGTTTCTCAATTTATTAATAACTACAACATTAGCCTTGAGATCGGGCGATTCAATCGGGATAAATTCCTATGTCAAAGACATAAAACAATTTGAATTAAAGATCTCATGGCGGACCTGCCAAATTAGTTAAGGTAAATTGATCAAATAAAGTAAAAAGAAAAATGGTAGAAAATGAGGTAGGTTTCAATATATTGATAAGCACGTCATCTCATCTCGGGATATTAAATAAACCAAAAAATGATAATAATGTGCGTGGAGGAATTCGGATCTGTCTCACAGATAAAACAGGGGGTTCCCGGAGAGAACAGCGGCAAATTCTTGTAGCTTTTATATGTAGAGAAAAAAAGTTTTTGTCCCAGGCCCGACAATTAGGGAGAGGACCCTCCTAATAAAGGTTGCTCCACTCCAAGACACGAGTGCTAAAAGACAGCGTCGAGGACAACCACAGGCAATGTGTTTTCCCAGCAAATAGATGGAGTTAGGTGAACTTTAAACAATTGGAATAAGTATAAAAAATAAACATCCATCAATGCATAATGCACATCATTATACTTTTGTACAATGCAGATCACTAGTAGTAGAAAACAGAATTTGTATAAAATGTAGCCAAGCTACAGGAAATATAATGAAGCAATTGTGAATAGATTCGTTTGTAGAATATATATTTTATAACATATATTAATTTTGTAACAAGGGGATGTGGGAAAAAAATAATAATAAATATGCTTCGAGATAGGAGTGGGGACATGGTTTTGGCAGTTTTGGGATTCCTCACCATTTAACGAGCAATATTTAGCAGGTAAGTAATATTTGAACTCTTCTAGATTAATTATTACACTTATATTATATTGAATAGATTAAACTTCTGTAATATTGTACATAAAATATAATACGAGGTAAAATATTTAAAATTGTTCGATGTATGAACGCTACAATAATACGTATGCGTTTGTACATTTTATCTCATAAGAAAGTGACGACGTTAAAGATGCATGGAATTTCGAAAACTTGAGAAATATATCGTTTCGTTTAATAATGCATATTACACAGATATTCATTTCGTTATATGATAAATCTGCTCAGAAAACACAGTCTTCGATCTTGAAATGAGATCATAGTGACATTGAACGAGTAACTTTCAGAAGATCCTGAGCAATTAAGTACAGCGGTATACACAAGATCAAACCAAGTCAGGGCAAAGCAGGTTGTCACTTGGCAAAGATCAGAGGCCTTCTGACTTGATTCGACCGAATCGAAGTGGCCAAATCAACATGGACGACGCACATTTCATAGACCTGGTTCAAGATTTCACTCGTGAAACGTATTGGGTCTCACAATAAACACTATGGACAAAATACTTCCTCCAACAAGATTCATTAATACTTTGTTATCTAATGGCTCAGAACCGTTGTCTTTTTGATTTTGACCAAACATTTTTCTCTTTATTTAAAATCATAGAAATTAGCGTATTGAACAGCAATATTCGTCAGCGAGAGTAAACGACTGAAGTGAACAGACGTGGTCTATGACTCGACCTGATCTGACTCGACCGTACCTTGATCTTTATTGTGCATCGGCCCTCAGCAGCCACTATCCTGCCATATCCTGGTACAGCAGTCCCCGTCGTCGCCATAACTACTAGGGTTCCCTTCCCGAACATAGTGGGCAGTAAGTAGTAAAAACAAACAACAATCGAACAAATAATCATACTTAGAAGGAATTAGCGTGTAACCGAAACACGTGCATGCGATAGCCTTATCTTCCCGAGCAACACTAGATAGTCAAAAATAAATACAAATAAACTACGTACTCCTGATTTAATTTTTATTTATTTTTGATCCGCCGATTGCTCTTTGGAACCGATTAACATTCCAACGACGTAACCAGATCTGCAATTACGTCGTTCTTTCATCTCGGATCATTTCTCAACAACATCGGGAATATCGATTCCTAGTCGGCATCAAGGAATAATTCGAGGCTGCAGAAAAAGTGGTTCTGTCGGAGATAATTGGTCCGTAATTCTTTGTCAAATTACAAGCCATGAATACATTTTAATTGCCTTCAAATAATTAGGTATAATACAGGGCAATAATAATTTAATTAATAATAGTTCAAGGGCGCAATTTAAATAATAACGTGGAGGAAATTTGATCTCTTGATTTAGAGGGGGTTTTCCATAACCGACGGCCTAAATGTTAAAGATATCCATTAACGTTGCCTTCTGCATTTCAGACTGTCGGATATTGTCTCATTTAAGTACTAAAAGTTGAAAATATGTCTGTATAATTTTAAAATGACTGGTACAGTCTGGAGGCAGGTGAGTTATTGTATACATCACCGCTGTGATTGACTTTTGAATTTCTAGTCAGTTGGTGTTTATGAGCTGATAAATTTCCAATCTGATTATTGAAATATCTACAAATGCAAATCTACGAAACCCGTCAGTTGACCTCACATCTCCAAGTCATTACTGTTTCAATCCCCCCCCCCCAGAACCCCTTTAAATTTTAATACAATGTGTAAAAATATGAACAAAATAATTGACAATTTTCTCCTCATTCTGCTATGCGCAGATGCATTTGAAGGAGGTTGGGTTACTTAACAATACAGGTTGTGGTTAAAAATGAAATGAATATAATGCTAGGTGATGGGGCTCACCTTCAGTTTGAAAATGTCTGTTTCAATTTAGCTGTCAAAAACAAGATCGTATAATGTCAACCGTGAACAACCATTCCGAGAAATTTTCGTATGTTTTCGAAAATACTCCATCAAAACTCGGTGCCCTCACATAACGAAGCCTCAAACCTAATTACAAAGTAATGTAGTTTTGTTCTATGTTAGTGGAACTGAGAATTGGGGCTGGGCGGAAAAATCTTTTGTCGTCGTAATGGAGCACATTTTTGAACAAGAGTTGCAAAGATAGAGTCTTTGCTATTAAAGACTGTAATTAAAAACTGTTATAGGCTTGGAAAATTAAGTTGCAGAAAGCCAGAACCAAAGGACTTCCGTGCTTCTAGAACATCGTCGGAGTCAATAACTTTTTGTTAAGATAAAACAATGATGAAATAAAACCAAAAATATTAGATATATCACGATAGAACACATGAAGAAAGAGCTTGATTATTGTTCAATTGAGCTGTAAAAGCGACTTAATTTTTTGGCGAGATAATAAGCAGAGAAACTTATTTCAGTGGACTATGTGATAAATAGGTATCAATCTTAGTCCATTGATATTTTATTTAGAACGTCAGTTTTAGTAATTTTATTGTAATTAATTATATAATAGTACCATAATAAAAAATTGTTTTTCGAATTACGGTTGTGAAAATTCATGAACTTATTTATTCTACTTTTAGGTATAGGTTACTACATTAATAGCATGTTTGTTGGTGTATTTTCCCACCTTCCCGGACCCCGTGACGTCAAAGGTGAGGCTGGCGACCTGTTGGAGATATGTCTGGAAGGATGACATTGACTTGCTCCTCATCTACATATGACCACTTAAGTACCACAGCCATGACCTATCAGACCTCGTCTGCCAAGGTTGGCTGGAGTAAAAGTATCGTAAATATGAACAATTCACTGATAATATATATAACTATTATTATTATGTAGTGAATTATTATTTACATTTTGATGTATATCATTCATAAAGGAATCGGTGATTTGAGTAACCCCATAACAGTCACAGAGACCTAATTTTCGGTAAGCAACAAAAAAAAACAGTCCAGGTCAAAGGGTAATGGTTCCAGGCTACCCGAAACCACTGATAATTAAAACCTGACCTAACCTGAAACCCTAATGTTACCAGTCAAGACAATAAGAGCTATTTAAATTTGCTTGACGTATGGAAGTTAAGTGCGACTATTGTCTATTTTCAAACTGAGCAATCCCAATACCCCTGTCTATTTGTGGAACGGTTGTAAACATTTAAAAAAAAAGTTGATGAAAAATATGGAAAAAAGCAGGTCGTTTCTTGGAATTTTCGATTTTTTTTCTTCATAGGTATTATAAAAAAAAATTTGTTGAGGCTAAAAATGGAAATACCGTAATTTCAGTGAGTTTCAGAGGCTGTTTATTAAATTGAACAAACATATTGTCAAGATAATATGTTTCACAGCACAGGTGGATTCTCTCGATAGTGTTTTTTATTGAATAAAACTAAGGTAATTATATATATATTTTAACAATATAACAAAATTGCTATGGACCTGTAGTTAAAGTATGCTGGTCAAATGCCATTGCTATATTTTAGCAATTAACGGCTACCTAAAGGTAAAAAAACACCGTAAAAGGAATGTAGCTTTAAAATTCACTTTTCTCTTTGGTGATTTAACCCGGTATATTCATATCATGAATCAGTTACCCTAAGCACCGCATCGCATACGTAGAAGAGCGACTATGTTGTGGTATTTTTAAGCCTGCATTATAGCACGCCATTGTTCATAACTTGGACTTCCGTGCTTCTAGAACATCGTCGGAGTCAGATTACCGGAAACCGGAAGAAAAAAAAGCACGTGAACACGTCTTTGAGCTTCGAACACGCATGTCTAATAAAACACGATGACGAAGAGGACACTATTAAAAAAGACAAAGTCGAAGCCGACATACAGACAGACACGCCTGATGCAGCGGGGGACACGCCAGCTGAAAGGTCGCCGACCCCCCAGCCTTTGACCCGTTGCGAGTTATTGAACCAAGCGGGTGGTACTGTACGTCGTAAACTTAACAACAGTGCTCAATATGGCAGACGGCAATAACGTTCAAGTCATAACATTTGATATTGTCAGCATATTTAGCTATAAAAACATCTCATATGACACATGCTATTTGATATTGTCGGCATATTTAGCTATAACAACATGTAAACATTTCATATGACACATGATATTTGATATTGTTGGCATATTTAGCTATAACAACATATAAACATCTCATATGACACATGATATTTGATATTGTCAGCATATTTAGCTATAACAACATATAAACATCTCATATGACACATGATATTTGATATTGTCAGCATATTTAGCTATAACAACATATAAACATCTCATATGACACATGATATTTGATATTGTCAGCATATTTAGCTATAACAACATATAAACATCTCATATGACACATGATATTTGATATTGTCGGCATATTTAGCTATAACAACATGTAAACATTTCATATGACACATGATATTTGATATTGTCGGCATATTTGGCTATAACAACATATAAACATCTCATATGACACATGATATTTGATATTGTCAGCATATTTAGCAGTTAACGATCGTCAACGAAAAACGAGAAGAAAAAGGAAAGAGGTTGAATGTAGTTACTGAACGAGAGTTGTCACAAGACTGTTTTTATTTGAGCTTTTAAAGCCTCTCTAAATACATTCGGGATGTTTACATCCCGATGACTTAAGGATTAGGCTGGCTGCCTACGACGTCCGAACCTTAACTCCCCCCTGCCAGTTTACGCATATCTCTTCGTAAACTCCAAGGTCCGCCGCACTCAGCACACAGCCTGTAATCCCTTACATCACGTTTACGGTCTAATATATTCATAGTCCTCACAAAAAAACAAAGAAAAGAGATAATACAGAAATAAAACAAAAATAATAATAACAAAAAATAATACATTCGCCCTGGACCCGGTGGCTGCCAGGTAAAAAAAAATGGAACATCCACAATATAAATAATGAAAACAAAAACTCTCTCTGAGCAGCACATGTGAATGTGAACATGTGAAACATATGATTCCGGATCAGTTGCTCCGTATCGGATCGAGGGCACACCATCTTACGCACATTCAACACCCTCCCCCCTGTGTTGGGAGTTTCAACTGTTCAATGTGAACGGTTCGCCTCTTCTTTGGGGTGGTCATACTCTCGATGGTCACGAGATTATGTTCCCGAATTATGATGACCTTAAAGGGCCCCTCATACCGAACAAGTTCCTTACTACGATTTGACACGACTTTTCTGTACACAACGGTCCCAATCGATATTGCTCCTATGCGATCACGCACCTTCAAATTTGCCCGTGCCACGCGCTTGGATTTTTCGCGCATAATCTTATCGCGTACTTTGTACCACATCTTTCCGAGCTGTATGTGGGTGTTATGGAGCTGTGCCACCATTCCCTCATCCGCCACCGTCTCTGGCCAGTTCCTCGGTCTCACTCGTAATCCAAACAATATTTCGAAGGGTGCTAACCCCGTCGTGGCATGTATCGAGTGGTTGTATGCCGCCACCGCCATTGGCATCGCTACGTTCGCCGACAGGCCTTTATCCACCTGGTACACGCGTAAGTGGTCGCTGAGGGTGCTGTGTAACCTTTCGATGGTTCCCCTGCTCTTGGGATGCCCGGGGGTATTAAAATGCCATACCACATCCCGTTTTTGCATTTCGGCTCTCACGGTTGCATTGTCAAACTCCCGTCCCCCGTCCGACGAGATCCTCTCTGGTATGCCGTAGAACTGAAACCATGTGTTGAGGGCTTGTAATATGGAATCTGATGACTTGTCTCCCACCGCGTAGGCCATAGCCACTTTGCTAAATGGGTCGATGATAGTGACCCACTTAAAACCCCGCCACGTGAAGGTGTCCACTTGAATCTCCGTCAGTGGTGCTTCTGCCGTGGGTGATTCCTCCTGGAGTCCCTGCGGGGGATGTCTATCATATTTCGTCTTCTGACAAACTTCGCATGCTCCGATTACCTCCTGAATAGTCCGCTGCATCCCCCACCAAAAATAGCGCCTTCGTAGTGCTTGTGCCGTCTCCTGCCCACCGCGGTGGTTGGTTTTTCCTTGGTGATACGCCAGTGTTACCTCGCGTTGCTGCTCCTCGTCCCGCAGGGTTTGGACCACGGAAAGACACCGAATGAACGAGCGATCCACCCCCAACAGCTCTTTCTGCCACAGCTTTTTAATTTTGTCCCACACAGTCTCGTTGCCCACGAATAAATGGTGTGTTTTGCCGGGTTTGGACACGTCCTTGAGAGCCTGACAAATTTGATCTCCTCGAACTCCCGGTGGTGACCAAATCGTCGCGATCTGACTCCTACCGTACGTACTATGGAGTATTTTCAGAGCACCCGATGTTTGAGTTTTCCATATGATCTGCCTCCGCTTATCATTGATAATTTCGTCCGTCGTCTCCATATCACGCGGTCTCTCTCCTATAGACTCGTCTGATGGTGTGTCCGCACTCCTGTCACTATCTTTCCGCGTGCTGCTCCTGCCCGCTTCTCCAGGCGTCCATTCCTCAATGAACTGCCTCATACCGCTCGATGTTTCCCCTTCTTCTATGGCGTTCACCATAATAGCGCGCGACAGCCAATCTGCCACGACGTTGTCTTTGCCTGGCTTATATACAATATCCAGATTGTATTGGGCTAAGAATTCCTTCCACCTTGTTACCCTTGAGGAGGATTCTTTGAGTTTTCCGACCCATTGAAGAGGTCGGTGATCCGTATGTATTCGAAACCTTCTGCCAAATACATACGGACGGAAGTGCCCAATGGCCCACACTATCCCGAGGAGTTCTCGTTCCAGAGCGCTGTACCGCGCCTCCGTGTCCGTCAGGCGTCTGCTCGCGTAAGCCACCGGTCTTTCCCCGTCTTCGCCTTCTTGTGACAATACTGCCCCCAAGGCATAGTCGCTTGCGTCGGTGGTGATCGTGAAATCCTTCTCAAAGTTAGGGAAAGCCAAAATCGGCGCCTCCTGCAAACGTGCCAAGCATTTGCGGATATTCTGCTCTATCAGCGGCGTGATCATTATCCGTGCTCCTTTCCGTAGTAAATTGTTAATGGGTACCATATATTCTGCCATGTCCGGCACGAAACGGCGGTAGTAATTGAGCGTGCCCAGTAATCTCCGAATCCCTTTTACATCTTTTGGCACCTCCATTCTCTGGATCGCTTCTACTTTCGTCGAGTCTGGTTGAACCCCTTCCTGTGAGATTGTGTGCCCTAAAAAACTAATCTGCTCCTGCCCCAGTGACGATTTGTCTATTGACAGTTTCAACCCGAAATCCCTTAATCTCTCAAATACGTTCCGGAGGTGTTGAATATGTTCCGATTCCGTTCGGCTGAAGATCAGCAGGTCATCCATGTAAATTTGGCACATATTTTCGTCCATTCCTCTCAGAAGTTCGTCCATGAGACGCTGAAAGGTTATTGGAGCATTTTTGAGACCGAACGGCATTCTCGTGAACTCAAAATGCCCTCTTTCAAACGAAAACGCCGTTTTATGTTGGTCATGCGCAGCTAGTTTGATCTGATGGTACCCTGCTTTTAGGTCCAATGTGCTAAAAATTTTTGCACCGTTTAGTCTGTCTAGGATGTCTTCGAACCGCGGGATCGGATATTTTTCGTCCAGGGTATTATCGTTAAGTTTCCGAAAATCCACCACGACTCGGTATTTTTCCTCACATTCTCCCGGTCGACTTTTCTTTTTCACTGCCCACAAAGGGCTATTATACGGAGACGTGCTATCTCTGATAATACCTTGGCGCTTGAGATCCTCGATCTCCTTTCTAATGTGTTGTCTGAGCGCTTGCGGATACCGCCTCTCCTTCACATACGTCACCCGCTCTACTTTTAACGGGATCTCATGTAGCGTTTTCCCCGTTGCTCCTAGCTTGTCCCCTTCAGCGAAAAAAATATCCCTAAACTCGCTCCTCAGACTCTCCCTCCAATCCTCCACTCTCTTAACCGCTCCTATTTGCTCCGTTTCGCCCCTTACGCCCCCCCGGCTTCGATAGGTTCGCTTCCCTATTTTGATCCTCCAGTTCTCCCCCTCGTTTTTGATGCGCGCGCCTACTTTTCCCAGTAAATCACACCCCACTATTATCTGGTATTCCCGTGGCATGTCTTCCACGACGTGTACTTTTATGTCACCCATTACTTTCGCCCATTCTTCCAGCCCCACGACCGCTTCTCCCATTACTTCGCAGGGTCCCCCAAGAGTAAGTAATTTACACTTACATACCTTGATCTGGTGTGCCCTCTCTCCTCTACGCAACCTCTCTAACGCACCACGAGATATTATTGTATTGGTGCTGCCAGTATCAATGAGGCACCTCTCCCCCTTCCCGAACTCGATAATTGGCAAACCACACATCCTTTCCCGCACTGTATTGCACCTTAGGATGCGGTCGCCTCTCTGCTGCCACTCTCCTCAGGCCTCCGTACGCCGCTCCCATCTGCGCGAGGGATTCTTCTGCCACTCTCGTCGTCTGCTCCCGCTGCGCTTCGACTCCTCTCCGTCTGTCTCCGACGTCCCTGATGACTCGTCGCCCGATGATCCAATTTCTCTTGGTGTCGCGCTCCGCCTCTCCCGGATTTCCTGGTTGTTCACCTCCATTGGTTCTGCTTTGTGAAATTCCCTTCTACGAAACAAGTATGGACATTGTCTTGCTATGTGTCCTTCTTCCCCACACTCAAAGCACTTAGTGCGAGGGCACTGAGCTACCAGATGGCCCGTCTTTCCACAACCATGACATTTCCTTTCTTCTTTCCGAGGTGCGTACCTAGGCCTCGTCACTCCCAATCTTCTCTCTCTTGTCGCTCCCCTGTCTCTACCGGCAAACGGCGTTTCCTGTCTCTTCCACACTGCTTTTGGGGTCCTGTTTCTCCTATATGGGATCTGGCTCCAATCGTTGTCATCTTCGTTCATTTTTACTTCTTCTTCCCTTGCGCTAGCATCTATCATCGCCTGGGCGCATTCGAGGAACGATCGCTCATTAGGGAACCCTTCCTTCCTTCCCGTCTCCTTCGCTAATTGTACCTTTAAGATTGTTGACAGGAATCCCATCCTGCCCTCCACTTCATCGGCGCTAGTTGTCTCCCTCATTTTCTCATTTATTTTATTGTAGCGGACAACCAGGACTGCAGCATACTGTCCACTATTCTGTCTCGGAGATTTCATTTCTCGAAACATTTGGAATATATCCTCCTCTGGGGTCCATCGTCCCCCCCCCATATGCTTTTTTCAGTCTCGTCTTTACTATCTCCCACGGGGTTTCCTCGTCCGCCTGTATCAGGTTCAGCACCTTCCTTTTCACCCTGCACACCAGGTCTGCCTTTATTGACTTAGCGTCACCTGGGTCGAGTAACCCTTCGTCCATCTTGGCTTGTATCCTCTCCATAATCCTATCTCCACCTTTGAGAAAATGATTTAACTCACCTATTTCCCCAGAAAATTTTTCGAGGTCTGAGATCATTTTCCTCATGTCCTGTGACGTCACTGCCCGCACCTTCATCCACGCCAGTGTGTTCGCATGGGCTTCAGCCATGGTTTCTTTAGGTAACTGTGGAACTTCAAACGCTGCCGGCCGCAATTCCACCATTACCTACTTTAATTAAATCACACGAAAGTGAATAAGAAGGAAAAAAAAAACAAAAACCAACTCGCACGTTAATGACTCGAACCCACTCCGCTCCCGGGTTTCGGCACCAGTTAACGATCGTCAACGAAAAACGAGAAGAAAAAGGAAAGAGGTTGAATGTAGTTACTGAACGAGAGTTGTCACAAGACTGTTTTTATTTGAGCTTTTAAAGCCTCTCTAAATACATTCGGGATGTTTACATCCCGATGACTTAAGGATTAGGCTGGCTGCCTACGACGTCCGAACCTTAACTTAGCTATAACAACATATAAACATTTCATATGACACATGATATTTGATATTGTCAGCATATTTAGCTATAACAACATATAAACATCTCATATGACACATGATATTTGATATTGCAACTGAATAAGACAAGGTTTACACTTAGACAAATGCTTTAGATCACAGTGCAATCCGTGGGGAACTCATTCAAGAATTCATTTCCAGCTTGCTGCGAGAATAATTTCTAAACGAGTGACCTAAGCTTGAGAGAGCTAGATTTCATCACAATAGAATTTCATGGAAGCTATTGTTAACAGCTAGATTCCCAGTGTTTTGTGTACATACTAAACTGAACAAGAGATCGTTGTTACCTTATTATGATAAAGATAATAGATCAATTATTATTGGTGAATGCGACAGACGGGACTCGAAAACGATGTTCAGATTTCCGTTCAGTGGATAGTTGAAATGTTGAGGGCTGTAGAGGTTATTCGGATATTTTTGCATTCATTGGAAAATTGTATAAATCAAAAAACTTTTAGTCCGTCAATAGTTTGGGTATAACTTAATAAAGCGACCGAAAGAAAAAAAAGTTGTTTTATTAAAAAAATGTTTTATGAAACGAAAAAAAATGTCTCCTGAAACGAGGTAAAGAGACAGGAAAATGATTCAATCATTTACACATCTATAAAAACCTTGACAATTTTCAAGTTTTATAGTTTTATTTATAGTTTTATAGTTTCAAGTTTAAGTTCTAGCTTAAAAGTTTTAGGAACTAATGGTTATTAGAATCACATGCAAATATATTTAAATCTGTCAAAGGTCACCCCTGTTTATACCCAGAGTCGTATCACAGCCAAGCGTTACTTCAGAATTTTTAATTCTTGCGGGCAAAATTTATTCATGAGCAGCATTCGTGAATTTATTTAAATTCAGAATGGTATGCGAAGGAAATCGCAGTATTGGGTTTGACATAGTCACTTAATATAATCGATGTTATTATTCAAAAATTCTAATTATCTCCAAGAACCGAACGGTGAGATGTTCGTGACCGATTTATACCACAAGGACATGGTGAAAGTCACAAGTCGGGATTGGAACCTGTGCCTTGTGTATATATAAATGGCACTTCCACTAAGCCCAAAAAAACATAGGTTACTAACTCCGGACTTGGACTTTGCCTATGTACTCAATGTTCTATTATAATATACAATAAACATGTTATGTGTTCAACAACAACATATGATATAATAACGGGAATTATATTAAAAATAACAATATTCAAAAATAACCGGTTTTTTCGATGTGGTTTAAAAAGTAATTAGCCGGTAACCTGAATATTTAAGAAATAGCTGATGTAGGAGGGAGAAGTGGATATGGTCACAACCAGACACTCATTTCTAGATCACTTACGTATTTGCACATAGATAATAACATGTGTAATAACTACCTAATTCCTCAACAGAAATAACACTCAACAGAAATGCCTCGGTACACGCACAAGGCATGAGATAAATAATGAGAGATTGAGATAAGTGAATATGGAAATTACCCTGATTCATAGATAAATCTAGCAGCTACGTTACAGTCCTTTCTGATATCGACGTTATCTGCTAATTGTGTCGCACTAAGCAACTATTAGGTTACGGTATTCATAACAAACATAAAATGTGTTCAACATTTAGTTCCATTGTTGATGGTGGGTTGGTTACGGCTCCATCTATATTCGGGGCAAGGAAGTACATAACAAGCCTAAATTCGAAGCTATACCGAAGTTATGGAAGGGACTTGCTTTCCGTTCATATCCCCTTGTGATTATAAATTATGGAAATCAGTATAGATTCTACATAAATGTATCTATTTACAATAGGTCAAAATTATATGTCCTGTAGCTTGGTTACATTTTATACAATTTTTAATAATTTTAAACTTTCATTTGCGATTGTTACAAAAGTGCGTTATCGATATGCATGTTTAAAAGTGATGGGGGCTCACCTTATGAATCAAAGACTTAATAGGGTATTAAGCGTTAAAATATGTAACTAAGTTACATGAAACTACAAAATCTTAACCTAATTTCCCCTGACAGTCTGTGGCCTTCAATGTGGGAAGGATGGTGGGGTCATAGAGTTAAACACTGGGTTTGTCAGGTGCTGCAAACTTGATGTGTCTCCTGTGGATGAACTCATCCACCGATGCCACACCAAGCAACGGGTGCAGGTCGGCGTTCGTTACCTCTCGAGAGAGATATGTCCAACCACTTTTCTCATGATCCCATTCTGAAACTGCTGGAGACTCTATATAACGGGGCACCGCACTGCGGAGCTGGCCGGTGGACTCATTTATATATCATTAATAGAAGGGTACTGATTTAGAGACATTTTAAAAATTAATGGGAAAAAGCGAGTAAATATTAATAATAATAATTAAGGAAAATGATGGAGGGGCCCAGCCAGGATCTAACTAAATATCTCACAAACAGGTGATCTGTGAGACGCTTCATTTCAATTCATATCACTAACCTTTCCTGACTACTAACTTATTAATTAATTCACTTTGAAGTTTTGTCTTCCAAACTAGATTTCAGTTAACTAGCGTAATTAATGTGCTGCTAGCATTTGATGAACATGCTTTCTATTTAGATAGTAACGGCATCTTGAATGACTTTACTGAGCTTTGAACCAAACGTTTGTCTCAGAGTTGATTTTTTTGGGTTTCCTAATCATGCCGAAAAGTATAAAGTTGATGTAGCTGAGCAGAGTACCTAAAAGTGACTGATGAGCCAAAAAAAAAAAAAGAACAATTTACCTAAATTTGGCGGGAAGAATGGTAGGGCTACACAATAATGCTAAGTGTGAGATAGTCCGCTAGCAGCTCCCTTGTATAGGTGTATATAAGCAAATAATGAATACACTACTCACCTCTTTAGCGGAGATGTTCCCTTCGAATAATCCACCTACAAAATAAAAATGAATTAATATGTAAGTTTGAACGTTACCGCCAAACTTTGGCACATATGTTAGGTGTCTCTACAGAGGGAGTTAGTATCAAAGTAGGCTCCGAGCTGTTAACCTCGTGAATAGCTGTACTCTTGTTAAGACAATTATAAACGCTTATTATCGACAATTGTATTGATTCAGGTTAGTTTTAAGTTTTATTTGTTTATTGTAATATTTTTAGAGCAAGCTAATGTGTACATATGTTAAATATTACAGTTCTAAACTACATCTGCAAGTGTTCGATTAATAACCGTACAACCTCCACTTCCTTTAAGTCTCTGAATTCGAAACTTACAAATATTTGAAAGTTACCAATAGAAAGCATTTAAAAAAAAATATATATATTAACAATTTTTGTAGAAAAAAATCACTAGAATTCTATAAAATATAAATAGCTGAGTAGGTTTTAGTATTGGTGGTCAACTAATGACCATCTTTAAATTGTTATAAAAACTAGCTTACAGTATTTACAAACAGCCCAGAGGCCTTCCAAATCCACCTAGTTTTCACTTCCCTCGCATGCGAAAGACGAAGTGGAGTCCTGGGAAGTCCCCTACTTGATCCTTTTCTTTATATTATTGTTTATATTGACAATTTGCTCAATTGTATATCTCAGCCGTATTTGTGGTTCGTTTAATAATATCTACGGCAGTGATAATGTCCGAAGAAAAACAAAATTTTTTTTCTTTCATAGCCCCTTCAAATTTCCAGATAATTATAGATCCTCAGGTGAATCTATTTACAAATTATTTTGTATTTCCTGTAGCATCGCTACATTATATACCGGTTTTGTTATTTTATAGAAATCATATAATGAATACACAAGTATTGTACAACAATGATATACATTATACGTGACTGGCCTAAACTGACTAATAAAGGTGATGGGGCTCACCTTTTTGATCAACCTTAAAACTAACTTACATACTAATTCTTATCCTAATTTTTCCTCGACAGTCTGTTGCCATCGATACGGGAGGGGTGGTGGGGTCATAGTGTTAAACACTGGGTTTGTGAGGTGCTGCAACGAGTCAAAAAACTTAATGTGTCTCCGGCGGATGAACTCGCCCACCGACGGCACACCAAGCAATAGGTGCAGGCCAGCGTTCTTTAGCCTCTCGAAAGAGGTATGTCGGACCACTTTTCGCATGATTCCATTTTGGAAGTGTTGGAGACATTTGGCTGTATTGTCAGTCAAGTGGGTAAATAGCGGGGCACCGTACAGCAGAGCTGGCCGGAGGACACATTTATATATCATCAGTTTGAGACGAAGCGACAGGTTAGGTGAAGTTAGCAAGTGCGATAGCCGGTAAGACCTTTGTCGTACTTTTTCTATTTTATTACTAAAATGAGTAGAGAAATGGAGATGCCTATCCATTTTTATACCCAAATAGTGCATTGAGAAAGCTAGCGAGTTCTCTTGCCCTCCTATGGTATACGATTTTGGCAAGGATTTTTCCCCTTTTGGAGGGAGAAGATTACGCAGTCGGTCTTCCCGGCGTTTACGCTGATGTTTAAAAAGAAAAACAACAATTTTTTTTTTTTTTATTATTTCAAAACCTCAAACAAAAAATATGTAATGTACAAAAATAAATAATACAATAATGGAGATACAATTTTCTCCTCTTCCTGCATTTGGAGGAGTGCATAATATAATAGATTTGTGTTGCGGTTATAAGTACTCAGTCTCATATTCACACTAGGTGATGAGGCTCACCTTCTACGAGAAAAACAAACTATGAGTCACTGTCTTTTAAGACAATCAAGAATCAATGGAAAAATAGATTAAGTGGGAAGGAAGTAGACTAAGAAATATATTTGGTAGAAAATTCAGTCTTCAAGTCTTGATCAGATCACTCGTTCTTCGATGGTCGATGATGCTCGTGATCAGGTCAATCGTTCTTCAATTGTCCATGATGGTCGTGATCACTGCAGAGTCTAGCCCCGAAATCGTATACCATCACACGAGTAAAGACATAGAATAAACTATATTCATGATAAGAAGCACGCAGGAAGAGAATTTATTAGATTTCTCTCATAATATCGAGGTCAAACAATTCATGTTTATATCAGACCACTACATTTTTTCAAACGAAATTGGATAACCTCCCCCAGTACAGTTATGTCTGCTTTGCTTGTAATATATACAAACTATGTTTTTTCAATTTGAATTAATCAAGTAAGTTACTTATTCAAAATTTGAATTTATTTTTACAGTATGGTTACCAATTATGTTTATATAAAAATGGAAATGATTGTTTCCAATCATATTATTCATTAAATTTAGTGTTTTTTTTTTTTGTTTTTTTGGTGATTGTCCTTCTAAAATGTACATTTACGTTTCTTCTTCTAAAATGTTTTTCTGAGGATACCTGAATAGGAGATATGTTGACTGAGGATAATTTATCAACAAACGATATACTCAAAGCTTGCTTTCTAGGAAAATAGCCATACTAAAATGGTAAATGGATGGCAAAAGACCTTCCACTCATCCATGAAAGGTCTTTACCCACATGTAAACGTGCATCGATGAAGCCATAAACTAGACCTCGGGGATTGAGGCCAAAGGATGGACACTTAACCCAGCGAGGTATTATTAAAAAGTGCATCTCCATGACATGCATCTCATTCAAGGGCAGGCAGGCCTTAAAGGCGCACTGACACACTTATACTGAATAAAACTGTCTCTGAATAATAATACACCTCTATGCTTATACTTATTATTGTTATTATTAACGGGAGGAGAAAGCGGATCCGGATTACAAAGCATAACAGGGTCAGCTGTCCCCGTCAATGGGGGCCTACAGCTAAGGTGTGTTGTCACTGTAGAGTAAGGAATGAACCTACGGGTGCTTACCAGCGATAGCCCGCCCTTCCTGCCTAAGTAGACGCAAAATAAAGCGGAAAAGTAAAATACCCAATGAAATGTAAATGATTCAAGTAAAGAAAACAGGCTTAAACAACCGCGACAGAAATAGTAGAATGGGTGTGTTTCCATGCGATATTCCAGCGGGTTTGTTGTATGTTGTGGGCTAGGAAGGAATAGAAACATACCATATATATTATTCTTTACAGTTTGTTGCTAAGAAACGCCGAGCGCTTTGAGCAACTCGGGTCGCCATTATTTAGGCTTGGAGTCTACTCATCAAGTACCGACTATCTTGGAGCAGCACCAGATGATGACAGTAAAATGCTGTTAAGAGCATTTGTTTTTTAAATAAAAGACCTCTTGGAGACTAACAAAGTATTATTCTAGAATATTTTATGATAGTTATAATTTATACCAAATTGACCAAACTGTAACCAATCGTGCTGATTTCCCTGGAAAAAAAAAATAGAGCTTCTCCAAGTTCCATGAAATAAAATTTCGGCAGAAGAACCAATTAACTAAGACCGCTTCTATTTCGTATAATCGTTGATAACTTCAATGCTCATAACCAATCCTGGAAAAGCTGGTATATTTATTCATTTCAACATTATTAAGGGTATGCATGGGATGGCTATGTAACGAACGAAACAAAAATTAACTTTAAGTAGACCTATATACCTTGGTAATTGAACCCGGGTAATCCGGTGGACTTAAACCGTTTTATGGCAACATTCAAGGAAAATATTCCATAATTATTTTTAAAGCACTATTTCTTGTCTTTAACCTTTTCGCTTATTTTTTTATTTTGTCGACTCATACCTTCACCGTGATCTCCACGTGCCTGGTACTGTCATTGACCTCATTCCGGCAGAGATTTCATCGGATTCCACAAAAACCTGTCCGCTCTCCCGAGTCCTCTTATAGTCTTACTTTCGATATTGTACAAGGGAATAGTGAGGTCCTGTCTCAGCTGAAGTAATGTGCATCTCTGGCTCCACATTTACACAGAAAAACATTTTAAGGAATTTTTTAATGAACCATAAGAACAAAATATTTCTGTGATACCGGTAATATTACACCCGAAGGTCCTCGCAAGAATATTTTTAATTTTTTTTTATTAATGAAAGTGGCCTGTATCAAGCCCTTATTATGATATAATAAAACACGAAGGGAGAGGTTCTACTTTAGAGATAGGTGCCTCTGCGCTCTCATTTCTCTCGCCATCTCCTTCCCCGGTAAACGGGCATACTCCTGATATTGTACCTCATTTCCATCCTCTTTGACCGTTGGATGGTTGGCTGTGGTCTTCCACCTATGCGAGTGATGATTTTTCAACAGGGCTCCGATGTCTCCCATCTCTACGTCGAGTGACATGAACAATATTTCCTCTGCTCACACTATTTCCAAACAACCATCCCTACATTCACAATTCCCTACACTTCAAATCTTCTTTCTACACCCAGAATACTAGTCTCGTCTTTTCAACCTTTGTTTCCTTCCCACAGAACTGTAGACCGTTCCTTTCTTGCTCACTCCACCATGATTTGTAATTCTCTCTCACCTAATATCCGACAGGCTTCACCCCCCTTCAAAATCCTGCTATTCCTACCTGCGCACCATCTAGATAGACGCTAGAGTATTATTTATTTCTGTGGCAACCCTTTTTTGTAAACACTTACATATGTATGTATAAATTGTATCCTCATTATTGCTATAATTTTTTTTCTAGTATTTATAAATGATTTATTTTTAATTAAATATACTATATTATATAGATTTTTCTAATTATCTTTATTTCTATAACGATCGATGTTATGAATTAATTTATCTGTGCCATAATGCTATTTATATATATACTTAATGAATGAGTCATTCTTTAAGGCTTCATCACTATAAACAAACATATCTCAACGAACAAAACTTAAATACGTAGTCGACTTCTCAACTTCTTGTAGTGTTCCAGTTCAGGATTTCCCACTTCATGACCATACAGCAATTTTTATAGCACATCGTCTGAAGATTTGTATTTGTCGCCATATTATGGTGAAAACCTCCAAACATTATTACAAGTTTTGAAACATGGATTTTTCTTAAGTCATTTCCTTTCTGCCACTGCTTTCTACTGTTATCAACAAAAAGAGGACAATAGACAGTTCGTTATCATCATGGCCCTTTCGAGGGTATATAATCTATTCTTCGAAGCACATGATTCTCCCGCTAGAACCGGGTCAGAAAATTAGCTCGCGTCGAAAAAAAACAACCTACAATGTTTCTGGGTCATTAACACGACGCCTCTCGTCCTTCTATTAACTTCAGACAATATATTTAAACGTTGGCTTCGCCAAATTGGTAAGGAAGATTATCACTTGAATACATGCTTTTTTTGGGGAGTTTTTTCCCCCCGTTAACCCCTTTAATTTTTTATACAATATGTAAAAATATGAACAAAGAATTGACAAATTTGTCTCCTCATTCTGGTATGCGCAGATGCATTTGAAGGAGGTTGGGTTACATAAAATCAGATTGAAGTTAATAGGAAATAACATGAATAGAAAGCTAGGTGATGGGGCTCACATTCAGTTTGAAAATGTGGGAGAAAAATCTTACAAACTAAAAACCTAAACCTAAAACTTAAGACTAAAGCGTTCCAGCCGCGACAGCCTCCTGCCATCGATGGGGGAACGGAGCGGGGGTTATCGTGTTAAACACGGGGTTTGTCAAGTATTGCAGGGAGTCGAAAAATTTGATATGTCTACGTTGGATGAATTCATCAAAGATCTCGTGAAGCTCACTGCTGCTCCGCTGCTCGAATGAAGTACCTCTGACCACTTTCATCAGTACATCGTTTTGGAATTGTTGGAGTCGCCGAGCTGTCGTATACGTCAGATAACGAAATAGCGGTGCACCATACAGCAGAGTAGGCCTTAGTATGCTCTTGTAGATCAGTAGCTTCAAACGCAGTGATAGATTGGGGGAAGTCAATAAATGCGTATGTCGGTAAGACTTCGTGCGAGTATGCTTTAACTTCTTTGTAAAATAGTTACTAAAATGGAAGTGTCTGAGAGAGAGAGAGAGAGAAAGAGAAAGATAGAGAGAGAGAGTGAGAGAGAAAGAAGAGAAAGAGAGTATATGTGGCACACCAACCCTCATTTTTGAGTTTTGATGTGGCAAAATAGCGATGCGGTCAGACTTACCCCGACTTTTCCACCAGCTCACTGGGGGGTGGAATCCTCATGGGCCATGGGTCTCGTGGGCAGATTTTGGAAGGTACATAACATATTGGGTGTAAAGATTAGTATGAGTGTGAACTGGACATATTAAGTGAGTGGAATCGTATAAGCTACGATTGAGCTCTTAAATCACAAGTGTTAATGACGGATAGCCAAAATGTAATTATACAAATTAACAACTTGAAAAAAACATATCAGTATATATGGAGTAAAAAATATATATAAAATATTACTGTATTTTTTAAAAATTTAATTGCTCTATGATTTAATATATATATATAGATGTATTTGTAATTTTCTAAACTTTTCAGTTCTTTTTTTTTGGTGGGGGGAGAGCTCAACGGAATCGTAAAGAATAAAAAAAAAAAAGAACAGTAAGTACAATATTTATAATACAGGAAAATTGGAAACGGAATGAAGGCACCATATAATGGACACTGGTGAGGAAGGCTACATTTTGTAGGAGGAGAATGGAGAGCTACAACGCTCCCAGGAGTAACAAGAAACAACTAACAATAAGTAAGTATGTAGAAGTGACAATGTAACTTCGGTTCCAAAGTCACTGGCTGTTCAACAGTGGTACTATCTTGTGACACAACGTACATACTTGATGTTCCAAGTTTGTCCCATTTTAGAGTAACTTTGACTAAGTATCAGATTGATACATTCCGACCAATCTATGATTAGAAGAAGAGCGCTAATAAGAAAATGCAATATCATTTAACTTCTCCTGATAGATCTGTAACATATGAAGTTTTTATTTTTATTTTACAAGCACAAGTGTGAGACGAAAAATTTAAGCATTTGATAATGGCAGTGTAGTTGCGGAAACTAGTTGTGTGAAATTTCACGTTATTTGCTTAATATCTTAAACGACAACCAGCAATCACCCATAAGAGCTAATAGATATTTCGTTGTTCGTATGCTAAGTTATTCCTGTTTATTCCAAGCTAAGAGTTTTGTTTATTTGTTAAGTTTATCATCCCACTCTAATGAAAACATCTCAATGTACATAATCTGAAGGAATATTCGAGCCATTCGACGTTATTGAACAGCGACCCCCCCCCCTCCTCAGAAACACAGAGAATACTTCAACCCATCCATTTAAAAAAAATGTATTTCAATTGAGTGGTTTTTGCTAAGTAATTCCTGCATAATTTTTAAAAAGCAATTAAAAAAAGCCAATCTCTCAGACGGAGAGAAGAGATTTAGATTAAGGTCGAGAGGGCAGCGGTGGCGGCTTCCGCATCGACAAATCGATATCGGACTGTATTAACAAGGATCGAGATTTGACCTTTTTCTACTTCCGCCTTCATGATATCTGGCAGGCAGTGGTCGATGTTCGATTGTCGAGGTCTCTCAATTATAGCCAGTTGAGTTCAATGATTGTAATGGAATATTCTTTTGGCCCGTCTATACTATTCCTGATTGCATGCGCAATAAGAGTATTATAGGATCTTTTGTTCGTATTGCCCAACAATAATACGCTTTCGAGACCTTCGTGGTTATCACTACGGACTACAGAGTCTCCTTTTCGATTCTCGTCTCACAAACCCCCCGTCTTTGTTCTTTGTTGACTCCGGCTCGTGTTGAGGATAAATGAGTAGCTACGTGATTAAATATGTGTTGAATCCAATTATGAAAACGTAATTTGACGGTTGAGAGGTAACTTATTAGCTATTAGGTTGCATTAGAAATTAGGTTGTAAATGCGTAGTACTGAGGTAAAGAAGAGTACTGATTGCAAATAGTTTATAGTTAGTTTGTAAGCATCCTTGTAAATATTCTGTAAATCGTCTTTAAGGGAATTTGTATTATTTTCAAAGAATAAACTAAGGTGCGCTGACTGGTACAACAATTCACTTGAATACAGGAACTACAGGCTGTCTATTTCTATCACAAGGGAAAAGAAAAAGAAAGTTGAGAGATAACGGCCTAGTGCTAACACCTCAGCGCCACCTACCAACTACAGTGACAACTTTCGATAGGCCATACCTCTTCAGGAGACGTAACGCCATGGATGAACCTTAGTGATAACCATTAAGCTATGCGTTCAGGGATTAAGGTACAGCCAATCTGTGTATTTTTTCGTAGGTACTAAATTTAAAAACAAAACCTAAAGGTACTGCTTTATATTTCGGCACACCCTGTACTAGTTATTCTTATTGCGTTCAACTTATTGTTGACAAAATTTAAACGAACTTCCGTTGGAATAAACAAAAAAAAAAACAGAATGGGAACAAATTTGATAAATCAAGCTAAACAACACTCACCATACATCGCTGAGAAAGTTAAACGGAGCTGGATGAGAGATCTGAGAGAGTACACGAAGGAACCGTACTTGGTAGTTACCATACCATTACATAGTTTTAGGACATTGCGATGTCTATACGACATAACATTTAGAGAAAACATCCAACCAGATGAAACCCCTAATGTGCAAACAAGTGGGAAAACGTGCGAGATTCGAGGCTGAACCGGTTGTTGACCGCACGCACTGGATACAGCAGTCGTACAAACATCCCTTCGGCAAAGTCACTGGAGATGAAAAGGTGTGCGCACGACTTTCTCCCAAGCCGCCTTGGATGGAAAGTTCACAGTTGTAGCGACTTTCTGCAGAGTCAGTCTGCTTTCGAAAGTGCACTCCCCGTTGTAAAGTGCATAGTCACACGTGGTAATAGTTTCCAACAACGCACATGTAGGGTTAGGAATCTTTATGATACCTACTCTAGATATTTGCCTCTGAAGGGAGAGGCTGTACTTTTCAATAGTCTATTCGTCTGTCTTTCTGTTTTAGCATAGCGATCGTTCGAACGAGTCAATTAATCTCAAATGTGATGTTTTAATAATAATAACAAATATTAAACTATTTTGCATGTAATAGATACATGCATACCTATCATACATATATGTATGTATTAAATTGATGAAGAATTTTTTTAATGAAGGGAAAACTAACAAAATAATGATTAACTATAATAATATAAATTAAAAAAAGTTACAATATCCAAACGTTACGGATCTAAATCGAGTTCCTATATCTTTAATTACTGCATTTATTGACAAAAAAAATAATTTGAGAGTACAAGGAACAATGAAAGGAATATTAAACTCGTCATGCATCTTTTTATTGTGGTTTAGTAATTGTCGGGGGCGTCACTAGGGGAGTGCCTAATCACTCTAGCCCTGGTGACAAGTGCGGATTGTTGTAGTTTATAACATGGACCAGGTTCCATGTCGGCGTTAATATCTGACTCCATTTTTATTGATAGGGATGTGTCCCGACAATACACTGTGTTCAGGAGAGAGGTTCAGAGGTTTCATAAAGAATAAGATTAGTTTTCAGAGTTCGGGCGGGAGAGCGGCAGCGTAACAGGTCAAGGCGCCAGAGGGTCTGCAAGGCGGCTGAGAAATAGGGTGACGGGCTCAGCGGCACTGAAGAGAGAGTAGGCTGACGAGGAGTCTAAGTGACTGCCTTCCAGGGCCAAGCGGCCCTGGCGTAAAGCGATCGAGTAAAGTGGCTGAGGAGATGAAGAGACTGGGAAAGAGTGGACCTACAGGGCGAAACCCCCTGATTTAAATATTATTTCCCCTTCCTAGCGGAAGGCGGAGTCGGCTGAAAGGGGTATGTTTTATGATGCCCAGGTGGCCAATAGCCCTTAAGTTTATGGCTGTTGGCCTAAAAGGGTGTGTTTTATAGTTTTATACTGCTAGGGACTCACCTACTTAGGTTTCATGACCGCCGGAAGGTGACCAAAGGTCTACCGTGTTGGTTTTATTAGGGGCAGGTGGCTTACCCTCTCAGGTTTTATTGCAGGACCTTCGACCCTCTGTTACTTGTTTCACGACTACCGGCCTCTCCCTGATTTATTACTAGAAAAGGCTTTTACCATGTTTTACATCTAATTACAATACATTAGTTGCACCAGAGTATAGGGTAATTTACATATATGGTTGGCACTCGCTACAGTAATAATAATTATTTATGATTTGGTTAAAATATAAGGGGAAGTTCCATGGGAATAAAAACTGACCCTTATCTCTCCTGGGCTATGAAACTTCTCTCTGATTTTCCATTGTGAAGTTGTAGCTTAGTAGAATAGGTTTGGACAATTATACAGATTACTTAACAGAAACTCTGAGCTCACTTTAGATAACCAACTTCAGGTAAACAAACAGTTGACAAAACCGATTAGGACTTACGGACAACAAATATGGAGGACAGCTAAATATTCCAATCCAAAGTGTTCAAAACTGTAGGCTTGCTACCTGCTACGAACCCATGTCATCATAGCCATCTCCATATGCGAAATCTCCTTGACCTTATATCATCAAGACTTCCCCCCCCCCTTAAAAACCTGTCCAAATCCTTCTTAAACTCCTAATCCAGTAACACTTGCCCTTACAACGGTGTTGGCCTCACGAACTATTAACTATAAATAGGTATGTAAGCCATGAGGTCATGGCACTTACGTCCTGAGCGTACGTTGCTCTCTTGCAGTTGCGGAACTCCAACAGTTTGCTGAGAGCATTGCCTTGGGAGGGGAGGGGGCGGCTCCGGGACAGAAATATTATGAATGGAAACTGTATTTAAATCAAAGGTATTCGATAAACATAATTAGAGCGTCAATAAGTAAACTCCGCTGTGGTTCAGACTATTCTAACTACTATCACATTAAAGCAGGAGTTCCACAGGGCAGTGTCATGGTTCCCATCCTCTATAACCTATACACCACTGATGTCCCCTCGACCCCCAATACCTTCTTGGCGACATTAGCAGATGACATCCTGTCATCCCACCCAGCATACCATAACCTTTAAAAACACCTTGATGATATCGAGTATTGGTCCAACCAATGGTGGATGAAAGTTAATGAAGCAAAATTTTGCCTCATTACCTTTACCATCTGAAGTTTTGTCCACTAGATTTTTTTTAAATTCCACTCCTCTTCCTGTATCCAAGACCGTTCGGTATTCAGACTTTCATCTTGACAAAAGGCTGACATGAAACCCACATACGAGGCTAAAAAGACAAGAACTAAACTGACGCTTTCGACAACTGTACAGACTACTTCAAAGGACATCCCACATCTCAGTAGAAAATAAATTACTAATCTACAAAGCTATACTTAAGGCTATCTGAACGTACGGAATAGAGGTATGGGGAACATAAAAAAAGTCGAACATCAATCGTATCCAATTATTTCAATCAAAAGTACCGAGAACAATAAGTAATACCCCTTATTACAAACCCCTTTATATCGATCTTATTATACCCTACATTCTTGAACATACATACATACATAATGAACCCTTACAAGTTCATGAAATTCCATAGTAACCTACCCAACTCTGTCACATATCCCTATAATTCTCCTCGGAGACTAAAGGAATGGCCTCGTAACCTGCTATAAATACGCGACAGTGAGAGTCCTGGCAATGATCCGTTTTCTCCAATCATGTCCTGAGCGTTTGTGGCTCTCGCGCTCTTGGTCAGCCTCCACTGCCTCATATCCAGTGACGTGGAAGTTGGAGGATCCCATACTTCCTCTTTCGCATGCGAGGGAAGTGACATCCATGTGGATTTGGGAGGTCTCTGGGCTGTTTGTAAATACTGCATGAATGAGTGAGTGAATGAATAATTGTAAATATGGTTTGAATGAGAACTTTTATCACAATTACTTATTGCCCAATAAGGCAGATTGTAATTTTATCACAATAAAGAAGTTTCAATAATAGGCATAGTGAATTTAATAGAATCATCATTAAATATGCACAACGTCACACTAAATATCATATGTACTTTTACAGGAAATCATACATGAAAATAATTTTAGTTATGGACATGTAGTAATCAAAAAATACCCGCTAAAGGGGGATTTGAGTAAGCCCTTGCTCAAACGAGTAAAACAATAAAAAAAAACAATGAAAATAAAAATAGCCTTCTTTTTCCCTTTCCAAATGAGAAACCTCACTCAAAATATAGCAGAATAAGAAGATAGCAGCGAGGAAGGTTTTTTTTAACAAGACAAAAGAGAGCAGCGCGTCTCCTATTGGCTCGTGAACATGTTGATAGGACTGATGAGGACTGGGACGGTTGTTTATTTACTGGCGAATCGAAATTTGTTCTTCATCAGGCCTACTCTGCTGTATGCTGCACCGCTTTTTCGTTATCTGACGTATACGACAGCTCGGCGACTCCAACAATTCCAAAACGGTATACTGATGAAAGTGGTCAGAGGTACTTCCGAGCAGCGGAGCAACAGTGAGTTTCACGAGATCTTTTAGCTGCCTACGGTGGATGAGTTCATCCAACGTAGACATATCAAATTTTCGACTCCCTACAGTACTTGACAAAGCCGGTGTTTAACACTATAACCCCCGCTCCGTTCCCCCGTCGATGGCAGGACGCTGTCGCGGCAGGAACGCTTTAGTATTAGGTTCTAGTTTTAGGTTTTAGTTTGTAAGTTTTTCTCCCAATTGTAAACTGAAGGTGAGCCCCATCACCTTGTATTATATCCATTGCATTGTAATTTTAACGATAACCTGTGTTGTTATGTAACCCAACCTCCTTCGAATGCATCTGCATATCGCAGAAAAATGGAAGATTTGTAAATAGAAATTTGTAAAATTATAAAATGTTTATTCCAGGGGTTAAGGAAAAAATAAAAACTGGAGAATCGAACTTTGTTCTTCATCACAATGGACTTTTCAGAGAGCGGAGTGGAGGCCTAAATCAGTACGGTCTTATGGAGGAGGTTCAATAATGGTCTGGGCAGGGATATGGAGTAATCGAAAAACTACTCAAGTGATATTGTTCAGGAATGAGTATGTTACCGCACAAATATACCTGAACAATGTCATAAGGCCCGTTGTTTATCACAAGACTTCATTCTTGTCGATGATAATGCATTAAGCATGTCTAGGTGAAACACCAACGCCTGGTACACATGCGTTCGCCTTGTCCAGATAACTTTGAAAAACTTGCAGATGCATTAATTGAAGGATGGCCATCATTGACCCAACATTACAATTCGAAGCAGATGAGGCCCAACGCTACTTAAACTAAATTAAAAAAAACAATACTTTTTTTTTTAAATTGTGAAAATTTAAATTTGATTTTTTCATGATTTTCTATGAATAAATCGTTTCTTTCGACGCTCGTTCAGGTGTCTTTTTTTTAAAAACCCAGTAGCCTAATAAGTGATATATTTAATAAGTGAGTTGTCCACTTCAGTTTGTGAGCAGTTAACATACTGACAAACACAAGACTCGATTATTAACAGAGCTGTAGGTAAATGCCTATACATCGTGTATCACTAATCGATCGCTTGTGCAAGAGACAGATCTCCGACGCAGCCTTGATCCATTTCGCACGTCCTCTGTCGTCGCGAACCTTGTACGCTTATTTCCCAGCTATTTTTTCCCCCTTCGTCAGGGGCAGTAGGCCTTCGCCAGAGTTTTTATGTGGCCCGATCACATATTGAGAATCAAATTATTACCGATAATAATGAGCGATAAAGTATTTGGACTCTTGTTGACTATAATTACAAAAAAGAAATTAGAACTGCCATTTGTATCATTATTTTCATCCAGTCCTTGGATGTATGTGACCCAGAGCCATAGCCACTACTGAAATAAAATTAACGATTGTCGCAACTCCTATAACGGAAACAAATAATGATAACAATGAATAGTGAACATAAATTTAACCATGGATATATTCTTCCTTTGTTTACTTAAATATTGGAGCAAGCTATCTTAATGTTAACAGTTAAGAGTTAGTGTGCTGAATTCCATCAAAGGTCGGCTGTCAAACGTCAACCCTTTCATAAGCCTGCCACAAGAAGATACAAGACGTTAAAGAGTGACAACATTCAGTTAAATAATAATTTCGGGCTCATAAGAATGAAGCATTGACCAGCAGTATAATATTGCACAGCGTCAATCATTAGATTCATTTTTTTTTTTTAATAAATAATAGTACTAATATTTAAAAGATATAATAAAATTATAAATAAATCAGCTTTATTGTCTCTTTACAGCTTGTTTATTGAAATAACGCTTTCGACAGCTCTTAGCTGTCTGTCATCTTTAGTTATCACTAAAATAAAATAAAAAGTCAAATGATAAAAAATTTTACCTGCGTATATGAAGACAAAGTAATTACTGTTATTATACGTAACTATGACCACAGTCATTAAGTAAAATATGAAATATGTTAAATAGATAAAAATATATTATTATTTTAGATAAGTTATATATCCTGCATAATCAATTGGGGTGAGCAGCCATAAGATCGATATATAGTTTTGTTTTTAGTAGGTTTAAAAAAAAAAAAAATGTTTATTTGATAGTTTTTAATTTTTTTAAATTATTTAATACATATGTATTTTTTAATTTTAAGATTATTTAATAGGAGTAGATAGAAAGACAATTTCTAACTATGTACAGTTGAGCACTGTTAGCGGAATATATTTTATATTTTACTTAATGACTGTGGCCATTGTTACGTACAACAATAGAGTTTAGCATGTCTCAATATGCGCAACCATATGTAGTAAATAATTAAAATTCAAAAAAACAAAATTAAAAAATATCAAACAACCATGGTTTTAACCATAAAAAATATTAATATATTGTCAATAAGTTGTCATAAAATTATAAAAACCTAATTTATCAATCTTATGGCTGCTTACACCAATTGATTATGCAGGATATATAATTCATCTAAAACAATAGTATATTTTTATCTATTTAACATATTTTATATTTTACTTAATGACTGTGGCTATTCTTACGTACCTATAATAACAGTAATTGGTTTTGTCTCCATGCGCAGGTAAACTTTTTTTTTATATCATTTGTCTTTTTATTTTATTGTTGAGATAACTGAAGATGACAGCTAGAGAGCTGTCGAAAGAGCTTTTCGATAAAGAAGACAAATTATCAGTTGTGGAAAGACAATAAAGCTGTTTTATAATTTTAATATTAATAATTACTCCATTACAAATTACCGCTTATGATCCAATATAAGCAGGTAATCCCTACTGGCATAAATTAACGTTAAATTGAAATTTACATGAATTATATTAATTGATGTACGATATATGTCAATTCGGTTTCCGCAACAGGGTCATTTCAATTGATGGATGCGACATCAATTTGACTTCCCGATTAGGGATTTATACTAATTGATCATGTACACTACGCCAAATAAGATTTCGTGAGTTTAAAGGACGATGCGAAATAAAATGTTTCTTTTTTTTTTTTTTTGGCCGGAATCCGATGGGCTTGTAGCTTTAATCCAGAACTAATTAACATTTATAATGTTCTTTACATTACTACTTGAATACAATGAAAGAGTATTTACTGTGTATATTTAATATTACAATATAATATAATAGCCTTATTTCGTTGTCTTATATCTTATTTTTATATTTAATAATAGAAATATAATCGATGGATTATAGTACTTCTTTCAACTTATTCAGTGAATTATGAATATAAGTAAATATTCCAGAATTTAGAATGTTAGAAACGCTGTGTTTTAAATTACTATAAAATAAACATAAAAATAAAGGTTATTTATCATGGCAGCTCATATTTCCAAAAGGACTATATCATCTATATTTGTTCATAAGTAAATGCCCTCGACACCCCGGATGTGAGGTTTTACTTTTAAACAGGTACCTGTTCATTCTGAAGGTCCTCTTGAAATTTACATTCCAGCAAAAACCTGGACAACGCTGAATATGTATATATACATATACATATATTGTAACATTCATGATATTTGAGAATATCATGACCAGCAACCCTCCCATCTGGTAAGCATCTTTCCTTATGCTCTTAGGAGTGGGGATGAGATAGACGGGCAGTCTTAGCCCAACCGTCTAGATGAGCAAACGAGAGCAAGCTCCCGAATTGGCGGTCACCAACAAGAAGAGAGGAGAAGAACCAACAGCAGAAGTAACGTTGATTGGATAAAAGGAAGATCATCGATTGGGTGATATTAATATTGTTTTTATTATGGATCCATTAAAAGAAATTGAGCTCAAATTTCATGTTTTTTGTAATTAGTAGTAACTATCCTATTTTAAAAGGAATTGAACATTTTTTTTATACTTTTTGTCAGCACTCTATATAATTATAATTATTTGTTATAACCATTTTATTTGAATATATTTCACAGTTCCTAGTTTCTCAATTTATTAATAACCACAACATTAGCCTTGAGATCGGGCGATTCAATCGGGATAAATTCCTATGTCAAAGACATAAAACAATTTGAATTAAAGATCTCATGACGGACCTGCCAAATTAGTTAAGGTAAATTGATCAAATAAAGTAAAAAGAGAAATGGTAGAAAATGAGGTAGGTTTCAATATATGTATATATGTTCTTAGCTTCTTCAACTCAGGAATAATTTGATAAGATTATACTGAATTTGTTCTTAGTTAAACCATTTTTTTTTTATCTCTGGATACAGTTCCTACATTCACTAAATATATAATTTATACAAATATGATATAAAACAAAGCTATAGTTAGAAGAGAAAAACAAAATTGGCTATTGAGCCTTGGTTTAAAGGAGAAACTTCGCGTTCAACAGCCGCGATAGCTGAAGTGCAGGGAGCAGTTCCCAGCGATGAGAGCTATATTTACCCATGAGATAAGATCGGCCAATGCCACATACAGACAGACAAACAGAGCCACATACCGGCACCAAGGATGCAGGGATACTTAGGCCAGGAATAGGTCGGCTTCAATGACACCAAGCCAGCGGTGTACGATCTGAGGACTCACGGCTGAATGGATAGTTATTGCTGCTCATGCCCGATTCACGAATGGGAAGGAAAACGATTAAACCGAGAATTACCTTGGTAGCATTAAATATATGTACTTTCACGATACATTTTCTAAAAAACCAATTATTAAATTACCCTTAAATATTTTATAGCAGGTCATTATTGTTTTTAGATTAGTTGATGAAACATCAAGTGGAACTTCCATGTAATGACATGATCGCTATCTTGATCCAGATAGCCCTACAATCCTCCTCGAAGAATGAAGCGGTAGTAGCCTCGAGTAATTATCTCTCCTATAATTAACACGTTGACTGCCAACTACGAGATAACTCGTAGATTGCGTTCTTTTCTAGGACGCCAACTACGAGTTATCTCGTTCTGTGCTTACTTGCCATTTTTGTGCAGCTACGATTAAACTCGAAATATATCAGTGCTATATCGATAGATGGCTTCTGGGAAAATAATTCAAGATTTTGTTGAGTCCACAAATTATCATTGGCATTTGATGTTGTTGCTTGGGAATCATCGTCATTATCTTCAGGTTCGGAGACGACTTCATCTCCACTATCACTTGAATTCTCAGCAGGTTCACAATCGCTACTGTCGTTACCGGCCTCGCCAAAAATCCCGTCAAATTCTGAATCACTTAGATTTGCGTAGTACTCAATTTCATTTTGAGTCAGTGGTCATATTGGGTTCAGCTTTAGAGAAGCGACAGGTCGAAGCGTGTCTGCGTGAGAATTAACTCGTAGTTGGCTCCCGCGAAGAGATTTCTGTTACAGAAGCCAACTACAAGATAGTTCGTAAGACTTTTTTTTTTAAAAAACACATTTTTTATGCTTTTTGATGATAACCATGCGCTAGAATTAGAGTTTTTAATAATGTGATTAAATCAAATTGTCATTTTAGGCCAGATTTTTGAAAATTGCCGTGGCAATCAACGTGTTAACTGGTTATTGGCCGTTCTGGCACTGGCTGGTATTCTGATGTTGCTAGATTCCTAGGCTTTGTAAATATATTTATAATGTAAAAACTAACCATAGGAATGAGAAAGTGAACACAATATTGTGCAAATGAATCATCACAACTAGTCTCTCCATTAGGGCAGATTATAAATTTCTTAAAAAACAATCGGCAACTGATGCTTGCAACATTGATTAAATTAACCAATAATATTTTTTTTTCTTTGACCCCCACGGGCAACAAAAACCGTTTTCAAACTAATTACAATTATTTCAAAGATGTGAATAAATTCTCGTTAATATTTTCTTATTCTTAAGTGTGACTTTTTATATGACCGATGTTTGGATTGATTGAAGGACTATAGGATTTAATTACCTAACATGCTGCAAACACTAATACTAATAAGATTGCAATTAAAATTTTTACCAATGAAACATTTATTTTTTGGAAAATTTTAGAATTTATATATTTTTATACACAGAGAAAAATTAGAACATAACATATCATATAGAATCTGAGCTGTGATCTGAAATATTTGTTGTCAGAAATTCATATGATTCTATTTGAAAGTAAAAATAGCAATAATACAATTCCCCCACCTGGTATTTATAAGACTTGGCCTATTATCGTTTATCTGGTTTTTGATTAAAGTAACAACGACCCCTTAAAAACTGTATGTCGAAATAATGTTATACATTTTCGAAAGTTTCGCCAAGGACTCGCTTGCTCGACCCGAACACTGACACGGTCCCGTGGAGAGATTCGACCGCGAACAATACCTGCTTACATAACGCCTTATCAATCCTATTTCTTATCAGCGGGGTAAATACCTGAACACATCAGGTACTGATAAACAAACTTGTGCGGGTATATAGCTCTCTCTCTCTCTCACACACACTTTTCGATAAGAGTTACAGCTGAACTCTAATCGGGGTTTAGAATACCTTAATGAGGTAAAAAAGGAGATGACAAAGTCGGTACAAGATTTCGAAAGAGGGTGATGTTATTGTCAAACCCAATGGATTCTAGGAATTACATCTAAACTAGCACGAAGGAGTTTCTGATCGATTAAATTTTAATTATATATTTCAGATTATTATGAACAAAAGATTTAACTAGTCAAATTATAAAAATCAAGAGCCAAAATGAACAATTTAAGAATTTAACGCGATAATTTGTCGATATGTAAGCTATAAGACCCACTACATCTCCAGTTAAGGAACAAGACAATATGGCGCAAGATATCATTCGGAGCGAAGGCTGGCTGCGCAATAAGGGAGACCTGTTCGTCAGATTCGGCGCAGGCCCACGACCAACATGACTGACACCTTAACCTCTTTGAAGAATGAATGAGATCATTAAGGCCGAGAACAGAATCGATTTATCATTCGATATACCACACAAGGCGGCGCAGTCGGTAATGTTGAGTCGTGATAATCGACTTGACATGCAAAAGTACTTGCTACATATTGTTGAGCACGAAATAAATGATGGGTTTTGCACTCAAACAAGTACGGCTAAAGACTAAATATCTGTAAGTAAGCACTACTGTAAGCGTCAAAGAAATGATCAGAAAGATAGGGATCTTAAAATATATACAGATGTATCTTTTTCGGAGCGCGAGAGCCACAGACGCTCAGGACATGATTGGATAAACTGGCCATTGCTAGGGCTCCCACTGTCACGCATTTATAGCAGGTCACGAGGCCACTGCATTTCAGTCTCCGAGGAGGATTATAGGGATGAGTGGTGCAGTGCAATGACTGTGCTACGGGATAAGGGTTGGATAGGTTACTATGAAATTTCATGAACTTGGAAGGGATGAGTTCAAGAATGTAGGGTATATTAAGATCGTTATGAAGGGTTTTGTTGCTGACGTAATAAGGGGCATTTACTATTGTTTTCAGGACTTTTGATTGAAAGGATTGGATCCTCTTGATGTTCGACTTTTTTGCTGTCCCCCATAGCTCTATTCCGTATGTCCAGATTGCCTTAAGTATAACTTTGTAGATTAGTAATTTATTTTCTATTGAGAGATGGGATGTCCTTCGAAGTAGTCTGTACAGTTTTATACGGTTAAAACAATTGAAATTTAATGACTAAATAAAACCATACAGTAATTAAATTAAATGTATAGATAGAATTAACTGACAATTCGCATAAATTATATATCATAATATGAATTGTAAAAGTAAAAATACAGAAAATAGAAATTATAGAAACAATAAAACATATTGTTAACATATAACGACAGGACAAATATTCCATATGTTCAATGCAGAAATGTCATGACTAGAATCAAAATGTTTGCATCTGCTCTAAAATAATACAAAAAAATACATGAACGTATGGAGTGAATTGTTCACCTGATTTAAATTAAATCGCCAGAATAAATATAATTAAAATTAAAAATATAAATACAAATAAAATAAAACAAGATCAACTAAATGAAATATTTACGTACATATTCTTATATAGTACGTTCAATTTTAAAAGGACATAAATCAATACAGAATTGTTAATATTTATATAAATGACATTAAAATATCATTATATTATTGACTAAAATGGCCCTGGACTAATAAATAACGGATAACAATAATAAATAAATAAGTAAGTAAAGTCAGTATAAGTATCTTGCATTTAGCGAATCAGAGCATTTGAAATGTACTAGGGAGTATTTACAATCGGTCTAAGAACTTTTGATTGATGGATATGATGCCATAACGTTATGAAAGGATAACTGATAAAAGGAGTGCCTGGGATGGGACATTTAGGCAGATGGGATAACTTTTGGGAGGAAATGAACGGGCCATTGATGTGAACAAAGAACTAAATAACGGAGCTCTGTAATGGCCGAACACGGGCTATCTTTAACGTTAAATGACAGGCCTCAACTGGCTATATTTAATGACACGAACGACAGACGTAGTGAAGTAAAGAGGCTCCCAACATAGACGAACCCCTTCGTAGTCGGGCCAACACAACAGCTCTTATTAATAGCAAACTTTGACGGTAAATCAAAATTGCAGGCACCTTTTTTTTTTTTTGTTTAACCCATTAAATTGTCTGAATTATTTATGTGTAGTGTAATTGGTATTATATATGAGCAGTATAACGTCTTGTCTCTCCTACAAAGTTATATATTTTGGTTTATCACCTGTCAAACACCCATTCTCATTGCTATAATTAGCAACAATCTACACTAACAGATAATTAATACTTTCAATCGTTATTTCTTTTATCGTTATATAGTTTAATATAATAGTTTAAAAGTACAATAATAATAAAATTTATGGACAATGAATAATCTTTATATCAATGCTACACGTTACTGTTAATTGTAGTACTGAGGGTGACATTTTGGCAGCCGAAAAAGCTTTGACAAACGAAACGTTTTTGAGAGAAAAGAGATTTGATTGCAAATGCTAGTTCCACAGACTGAGGTAATAAATATAATTTCTTATTTATCACTTCATGGATGGAAGAAAACTGAATTCAGAAGATCAAGTAAGCTTGTTGTCTTTTCGTACAATACGATGTTTTGTGGTTTATCTAGATTTTTGCCTTCTTGTTAAATCAATGCACGGAGTGAGAATGACAACACTGGTCCGAGTGAGCAGTGTTCGTACAGTTCCATAGAATGACCTTAAGAGAGAAGTGAATATAGAAAATCGATTATAGCTTTCCTAATATCGATCAAAAAGGTAAATTTCACGAGAAATCAACAATACAATTTTAAACAATTTTCATCCTACTTTGAATATAAGATTGTTATATGCTTGTAATAAATATAATATTAAAAAAAAAAAAGAATAACATACAAAATGTTCTATCAATCAGTATTCAATATTTTGTCCCACAGATATCCAGAGATATCTAGATTTCGTTTATTTTGAATTGTGCAGAAGTAAAACGCATATTTATATACAACAACTTCATTATGATAAAATGACAATCTGCCTCATTGGGTCTCATTCATACCATATTTACAATTTTCAATCACTAGCTCAGTCGCTGATTCTCCCCTCCCTTGTGTGCGAATGAGAAAGTGGAGTCTTGGGAAGTCCCCCCACGCTCCTCTCTCTGTCAGCCGCGGCACTGGATAAGAACCAGCGGAGGCTGACCAAGAGCGCGAGAGCCACAGATACTCAGGACAATTATTGGAGAAACTGGCCATTGCCAGAACTCCCACTGTCACGTATTTATAGCAGGTCACGAAGCCACTACCGTTTTAGTCTCCGAGGTGGATTATAGGGACGAGTGGCGGAGTGTAATGACTTATGGGGATTAGGGTGGTTGGATAGGTTACTATGGAATTTTATGAACTTGGAAGGGATGAGTTCAAGAATGTAGGTTATATTCAGACCGTTGTGAAGGGGTTTGTTGCTGACGTAATAAGGGGCATTTACTATTGCTCTCAGGACTTTTGATTGCAAGGATTGGATACGCTTGATGTTCGACTTTTTTTTCCCCCATAGCTCTATTCCATATATCCAGATTGGCTTTACGCAATTGGCCTTTATAACATAATTTAGTACATATGTAAATAATACAATAAATTCACATGTACTATAACATTACAATAACGGTTATAGTTACTGCTGACAATAAACTAAGGTTGTATTGTACAGTAGCTGGACAGTGTCCACTCAAAGGCTATTTATAGTCATCCGGCTGGCCTTATTTTAAACGAGTTCACTCACAACAACCGACAATCTATTCGACATTATTCATTCTTTAGTCAAGAGAATGAAGTTATAAAACAACAGCTGTTATTTATTAAACGATGCATATTTACTGAACTATGGTCGATTCGAACAGATAACTCTAAAAAAATCTTGAAAGTTTGAAAGAAAACATAAACGCCTATAGACCATCTTTGTTTTCGATGAAAATTCTATTCAAACAGTTTTTTTGTTTTTTTTTAAATACACGAACTAGGGCACAGAAAGTGGGCTAGGATATGACTAAAACATGGAGCAGCAGGTGAATGAAAAGGTCACTCGCAGTAGTGAATCTGACTGTGATGTTTTATATCTTATTTATCTTCTAACTAAATATTACTAACAAAAGAAATAAAATACTTAAAAAGCAATTGTGAAAATACTATTGTGTATCTTTTTTTTACCAAGTTGATAAACCATCTTAGTGACTAAAGTTCACCTTTTCAACAAAACAATGCGAATAACTAAAATGGCTTCTTCAGTCAGATTTTGTTCGAAACATTTCTTCTAATAATGTAGTCCATGTTTTTTTCGGTTTTTTTTAATAAGATAACAAAACTTTTAGAATCGATTGGCTCCGTTAAAGTCCAAAAGATCTACCTGTTTTTTTTGTCAGGGAGTAAGAGTAAGGTGTCAAACCCTCGCTCGCCCTCAGGCACCGTTTCTCGTGCGCCCACCGCTGTGCGACCACAATCGAATTTAAGTTTTTAATTGTTACATAAGAATTTTAGGAGCTAGAGAAATACACGTGAAAATAATTATTTGTTATGATTAATGTATTCAATTCCTTCAGGGCCAGTTTGAAAAGCGATTTCAACATCTTGAAAATTTGAATCTCCAGAACATTTGTCATAAATTCCAAAGCATATCATTAGAATATAGGCGACACAAACTAATTTCGATTTTTCAAAAATTTCAGTTCCATATACTTGTGCAAATCGTTTTTATTACTTTAGATCTCGAAATACAGATTAATATCTTAATGATTGCTTACGAGCAGGAAAATCACATTCTTCTGATTATGAAGCAACGGTTAACAAAACTCAGTTCCACATATCAGACTTAATTTGAGATTTATATTTTTTCAATTTTTACAAAGCAATATATATTCCCTTCCAAGTTTATAAAATTCCATAGTAACCATTCCAACCCCCCTAATCCCCTAGCACAGTCATTGCACTGCACCACTCATCCCTATAATCCTCCTCGGAGACTAAAACGGCAGTGGCCTCGTGACCTGGTTTAAATACGTGCCAGTGAAAGTCCTGGCAATGGCCAGTTTCTCTTGATCAGCCTCCGCTGGCTCTTATCCTGTGACGGAGAAGCGTGGGGACTTCCCAATACTCCGCGTCCTCTTTGGCATATGAGGGAGGTGACAACCATGACGACTTGGGAGGTGTCTGGGCTGTTTGTGAGTGAATGAAAATAGTAAATATGGTATGAATGAGATCATTTATCACAATTACTTATTGGCCAATTAGGCAGATTGTTATTTTATCATAATAAAGTTGTTGATTATTTTACAAAGCAATATAAACAATAATTTTTAAATTTAGTTGAAATTATATTTGTATTATTTACCTCGAAATAATTAACGATTCCCACCGCTTGACCGATATTATCGAATGTGCTCTTAGTAAAAAAAAAAAAAGGTTGGGGACCCCTGTTCTTGACGATGACCTATGACTAGCTATAAAACGTATAACTTTTACTTTATATAGTGCTTCAAAGTCATAAAGTAAACAACCGGACATATATGTGTTTGTTATATCAGAATCAAAGTGATGCTGCCGCAGAAAATACAGCTGGATGAGAAGGGTACCGTGGTACAAAAAAAACATTTCCAAGAGTACAAAGGCACTCTGAACCTATTGAGTCACCGATACGTACTCTTGTGCGCGTGTTGTATATAGTCTGTGTTCTGTAGGATAGGGGTCACACGTGCGCTTTTAGTTGTCACGCATGAGCTGTACAACCAGCGTAGTTCATCTGATTGATCAAACAGTTTAACAGTGGGCTCCCGCAAGTTTTAACCACCACGATATATTCAACCAATCGGTAGAATAACCAACTCACAAATGCAGTACAGTCAAGCGTTAGTTAGCGTAAGATGCATTAGACGCCCTTGAATGTGAACTCGATCCATCGATCACAGCCGACGATGTATCGAATAACAGACGCTAAATGATCATGTTTCAATGAATGCATCATTGCCGAGGCGAAGGCTATTAATATCTCGTAATCTGACACAATCCTGCCCTTCATTCTATTACAAACAACAACCATGTTAACTCCATTTTAATTAGTGCACAAGTTATTGCACCACTCAGATCGTAGTAAAAATTATTTTAAACACATCTTCTAACTAGAGTTTCAAGTAATTTATAACTATAATTTGGTTATACCAGCTATAAACAGAAATTCATTTACAAAATAAATGTAAAAAAAATAAAAGACTTAGAAAGTATAAATACTTTAAATAAAAGTATAAACAGGTCATAACTTTTCCATCCTTTTGAGGGTACAATTAAGCTATCACGGAACATACAAAAAATCTGAAAACTTCTAAACATCTACGGTAGGAGGAAAAGATATACATTTTATATAATTTTTTTTGCAATTTAAAATTAATATTATGCCATTAAAAACTAAAGTTATAAACATTCAAGCTGTGTTAGGCATACTTTTTTTTGGGGGGGGCACCGTGTATTCTGGTATGTTGGCATGAGTTTTTTATAAGTACATATAGTGAAACAAAAACTACTCAGTAGTTTATAAACCATTAGTCAATGATAATTGCGTTTTCGACCGTTGTGAAAACGAATTTATTGTCAGTTTCAATGACTTTTTGTAATTATAATCCACTAACACAACAACAAATAATACACATCTTTAATCACAATGTCCAGATCTTTAGTTCGAATCCCTGCTTAATAAGATGAAAAAATATTTTTATTTTATGCTGATGATAAATTTGTAGATCCCTTACTAATTAACATAGGTAAGTGTTGTAATATATCTCTAGAAAGAGAAAAATATTTAAAGTACAATGACCGTGCAAAAAGTTAGAATATGCTAGCTAACAGTATGGGTCTAAAGATGCTTATAAAAAATATTTATTCTGATTTGCCTTTGGCAACTAATTCATACTAGAAATTATTCCCAAACAAACGGATTAAATAGCCAGATGCTGAATGATTCGCTTCCCTCAATTCACGTATAAATATATTAATGATATAATTAAACAATTTAAGAGAAATCTGTACGTAAAATATGAACACCTAATTTTATATATATTTACAATGAATTAATTATATTTTATAATTAGTATTATATACATATAATGCTGGTATATGCCAAATAAATAAGAGCTATGTTTCCCCCACTTTCACGGCTTCATCCCAACCTGAAAAACAAAGCGACACTTGCTGGAATCACAGAGGTGAGATGTCACTTTTTGGAAAAATGCGGATGGCATTGTATTATTGATGACCTGAAAATATCACACAGCAATATTTGGATCAACTATTATTTTCTGTTTTGTCTTAAAAAAAAACAAAAAAAAACATTTCACATCCAGCTCCAGCTGCATCCGACAGACTTTGTACCTGATAAACCCCAGCCAGGTGGACAGATGCCGTTAGTGGTAGAGGGCAAGAAAGCCACAAATGCTCATGACCAAGGTGGGGATATTAGCCAGTGCTAGTAACCCCATGACATACGTATTTATTTACAATAGATCGCGAGGCTAGGATTTGTATGTGTGGACAACCGACGTTGATGATAAAAACTTTCATATCAAGTTAATTTTGATGATCTCGATTCAACTAACACGCACGATAGATAGCATGTCTCTAGAAAAAGAAAAGTTAAATTTATTAACACGAGGTTAGTAACAGTTTTAATGAAATTATAGATTAAAAAAAAAAAAGCGATGCATTGAGATCATTAATTTGTTACCCTACCCAAAATTATAGACAATCATTTATATTAACTCATTATTTAAACGCACTGTAGCTAAAGAGTCCTCAATACACATTTAATTTGAAAAAAAGAACCTCTATTTATCGAGCGAGCATATTTATCGAGGGCACTCGCCAAGGCAAATCAGGTAGACAGCTTGCTGATTTTGAAAAAAAAATCAAGGAAACCTTAAAAAACGACACCGGTTTTGGAATATCTTTGAATTCCTTTTTGTGTTACCGTCAGTAATGTTCTTAACCACAGTGAAATAATCAGATCTTGAAATGATAAATATTTTCTGAGCACCCAGTGAGTTGAGAAAAATTTAATGAAACCTCGAGTAAAGTGAATAACAGTATATTGACCGATTTTTTCAGACACTATGACAGAGAGAGACAGTGAGAGAGTGTGTGAAAGAGAGAGGAGAGAGAGGGAGAGAGAGAGAGAGAGAGAGAGGGAGAGAGAGAGAGAGAGAGAGAGAGAGAGAGAGAGAGGGAAAGAGGGAGAGAGGGAAAGAGGGATAGAGAGAGTGAGAGAGAGGGAGAGAGAGGGAGAGAGAGAGTGATGAACCTTTGTCTAGAACTGGTGCGGTCGTGTTTACACTAGGCCGCTCGCTCTGCGGGATCATGTGTCGGCTGCACCCGACTTTGTGAGGGTATTTTAGGAGCGGCCAACCTACCCTCTGGCTTATAGTAATGTGTAAATAGTTCACTTATCCATCATGGAAATTCATCAGCCGATTTTATCTGTAATTTCCGGATTCATCGCTTAACTGAAAAATAAAAAAATCTACACAAATATGTAACCGCGTATTTAGTTAGGGGGCTATAAGTATTTCATGAAGAGAAAAGGTCTACAGTTGAGTATCCCCCCCCCCAATTAAATTAAGAATGTCATTATAACGAAATTCAATTTGCTAACAAACGCAGATTACAACAACAACAAACCAAAAAATAAATTCACCTTTCTTCATCTGAATACAGTTCGTTTTGCAAGAGGTTATTTTCCAGTGCGATGAACTTTAAGTTAATTAAAAATAAAAGGTGTCATAAATTTTTTTTAAAAAACTCCTTCAACTCCCAGCTGGAAGGAATACATTGGTAATATGACTTGAACAAATAGACTGATTACGATACGACGTAAGACCTCTTTGATATTCATCGCGTCTCGAGTATACATATGCACGGCCATTTTATATCCCTAATACTGCTACGCAAACAAAAGACATTCAATACTTATAAACCATCCTTTATATCCGATAAACAGTAAAGAAATACAACAAAAATGTTTACAATCTCAAGCAAACATTAAGGATCACATCATCTATTGTAATTGAATCAATAAAGATTTTTTTTTGTTTTAAGTATCGTTGTCATTTGGTAATGATACTTATTTTTGCTTTTAATTAACATTTATTATTATGAATCCATAATAGAAAATATTGCACAATTCATATGATATTGTATATTTATATTATGATATATGCTTGTAATTAAATGATGTGCTCCTTGTGATATTTGTTATATTTGTTACCTTAATAAAACTTGAAAGACGTGGAATATTTTAATAACGAAAATGTATAGTTCTCTTTAGGCCACCATAGTATTAATGCCCTCGATTATAATAATTTATAAAAATTAATTAATTACGAAAAATGGGTGGGTGGTCTGGAATGTATGTTCTAATTTAAAGACATTTTTTTTTTTACTTAGGACCTTCCCTATTTAGACCAACAAAAGCAAATATGTTATATATGTGTAAGACACTTATTGAAGGTGGGGTGAATAAACTGAAATCAGTTTCTCTGTGAACAAAGAAACGACAATTACAGTTTATAACTATCACCCCTCTATTCACAACTTATGTTACTTATTATAACCTTCTCTATATCATCTCACTTTTTAGAATATTGCTGATGGCTCCATCTAGTGGAGGCCAGTAGAAGCAGCGCGGCAAATTCAAATATTCAAATAGAAGAGAGTATACTTTCTTTACATATGTATATATATTTTTCATTTTGGACAAGGATCAGCAGATATAGGAACCCTTAAGATATAAATCTCACTGCATTTTTTTTTATTGCTTATAATTGGTCAGTTAGCGATCAAGCCGAACCATGTGCAGATCCTTATGGTACTGCCGGAGCCAAGATCTAGAAGCCTTCGACAACGGTATCAAATGCTAATTTGAAACAACGCCAAATGAAGCAGTGGTCCTCTCCCTCGACAGAAATATACACTGATCAAAAGAACAGATACACGATTCTATGGCACGCCAGCAATGATCCCCAATGATTAATGGTAAAGAGAAAAAAAATTTATGGTAAAGGAATTGATCCTGGTGAAAACACATACCAGAGGTTCCGGGCAGGCGATCCCTCCCGGTTTATAATGTACACCCGCGGCTTTATGAGCCATAACCATTGCCTATTAATGTATTATGAATTGTTTCCAGCCTCTGTTATGCAATTCAACTAACTTAAAATTAGGTAACAAATTAATTTTGGCAGCTCTACATTGGCTGAAAAACTCTATTAACTTGTTAAGCCTAATAATGATAATAAACTGATCAAATGAGGACCAGAAAGGTGTCTCCGGTGGAAAGTTTTCAAGAAGCTCGGAAATTTCCTCATTAATGTTTTTTGGGGTGCTGCTTACCAATTTCAACTTTTCCGACTCAATTTTTCCCGGAATATATAAAAAATGCAAAAGAAATTAATATTTTTACGGTTCTTCTCCTATCTATTTACTGTTATATTAAAGAGTAACATACTTTTAGATTTTTTTTTTAAAACCACAAACACTCAATAAAAATAAAATACAAAGGAAAAAAGAAAAATTCCACAAGAACACTCTTTAACCTTAATGACTACTATGTACATTTTCCTTTCAAGCTATATACATATATATTTTTAAATATATAACTACCAAAACCTAACCTAACCTATTTATCTTATCTACTATTTACAATATGCTTATACCTAAAAACATTAAATCTATATATACAAGTGGTGTGCATCCTCTCCCCCCTTAAGAACTAACCTCATATCCTAACTACGTACTTCTAAGTCCTATCTTATTCTATATTTAAAAAGATTCCACACCGACCAGCGATACAACGTTGGCTTCCTTTGAGCCTTCCCGAAGGCACGGCTGCTCACCCCGCGCCACCCCCCAGGATATCGAGAAGTGACTGGCGCCTCCACTCCCCGATGAATCCACGGAACGCCTCGAATCTCTTCTAGTCCTTGACCAGCGACGGCAGGTTGACTCGTCCAGTCAATATTCCCCTATCGAGCGAAGCAGCCGTGCTCTCGCTGGTTCCAACGCTTAAGAGAGCACGACATGCTCTGCGGTGTCGTCCTCTCAAATGAGGGCAGGACTTGCTATCTGCCCTCTTGTAATCATATAGCCTGGCTTGAAATCCACCGTGTCCAGTGAGTATTTGTGACGGCCAGTAATGCGGGGAGACCCATCTTTTGCCTCAGCCTGCCCTGGACTGAGGGGAAGTACTTCCTGAGGGTGCTCCCCTTAGTCGTACTGGTCCACCTGGCGCTCCACACCTCTATTCGTTGTCTATTCGCCTATGACCTATGATTCACCTCCCAGGTTCTTCCTCGATTCTTCTCCGTAGGGGAGGTGGAAGATCTTCCATCAACCCCCTCTTCGTCCTTGACCTGAGGCGCTGTTCCAAGAGGACCAGGTCGACTGGAGCCACCACTGCCTCGTGTGATATTGTCCTGTAGGACCTCGTGACCCTAATTAGTGCGGTTCTCTTCAGGGCGCGCACCTGTCCCTTGTTCAGATGCGCCGACCATGACTGTGAAGCGTATCTTAGGATTCCTAACACCATGGCCTGGTAGAGGGACCTTGAGACTGGGAACCTCACCACCACATCGCCCCCCCCCCTATTCTCACGAGGGAGTTGGTGACAGTAACAACTCTGTCACCTAGATACTCGATGTGGGGAGAAAGGCTGAGACGTTTTCCCAGTCTAACTCCAAGGTACGTCACCTGCTTGGCCACCCTTACGCGTCTTCCGTGTATATCCAGCCAGATCGGGTGGGCACGGTCCAACTTGCCTCTCACCAGCGTGGCCGTAGTCTTCTCCACAGCCATGTTCATCTTCATCCCATCGCACCACTCCTTGACCAATGTGGCACAGGCGCACGCCCTTCTGACTACTTCCGTACGAGAGCCCCCCACATAGTCGCAGCAAGTTCGTCCACATAGGCCACCGCGGGGAATCCCTGCTCCTGCAGTCACGAGGTCCTTGTTGAATACGAGTTTCCAAAGGGCAGGGCCCAGAACTGATCCTTGGGGACACCCTCGCTCCACCGGTGCCTCCACATCGTAAGACACTCCTCTGATGACCGTCCTACGCTGGCTAAGTTAGCTGCCCACAAGCGTGGGTGATAATCCAGTCAAATGGGGACCAGAATGGAGTCTGGGTCAATAATACTTTCCCCTTAAAAACGGAGCACCAAACAAAAAAATCATTAGAATCAAAGTTGTAGGTAACTTACTCGTGCTTAGTTTAGTGTAGGTTGATTTCACTTAAAAAATGCATGGTTTTCATGCTATGGGAGAAAAACCGAAAAAAAAACTTGATTTTTTGAGTTTTTTTTTAATATTTCCGGGAGAAATTTGAGGTGGAAAAGTAAGCAATTTAAAAAACAATAATACTTCTAGAACTTATGCAAAAAGTTTAAGTAAAATTACCATACGGCTGGACTAGAAAGGATGTAGGGAAAACGAACAGGATGTATATAAACATATCAATAGAAGTCATGAGTAATTTGTTACTTCACTTATTACAGTAACTGTCCATTTTATTTATTGGTGGCCAGTTAAAACACAAAAAAAAACATGACAGGATTCCAATCGATACAATACAACATTCAGCCTTGAACGAGCTCAACTCAAGCGTGACTAAGCGGATCAGAGGATATCCTGCAGTTTGTACCTTTTGGTTTGCCGATTCGATTGTTGCGGTATCGTTTGATTCATCGACTCCCGATGGGTTGGTTCGAATCGATTCACGGCCGAAAGCGCTGCTCAAACATACGAAACTTCTAAGGTGGCGACAAGAACGGAGTGCTTGTCAAGGCTTCTCGACAAAAGTCAATTTTCCGCTTAAAGCTAGATTGGAAATTATGTAAAGATGCGCGTTATGACATTCATAAATACTACCTTGAAAGCACGTTATTTCAAGGTAACGTGGCCTATATCACTGTAGCAATGTATCACTGATTCAGAGTCTCTACTCCCACCCCCGGCAGCAATACGAAAATAAAGAGTAAAACCAAGAGAAAAAAAAAAAAAAAAAGCTCGATTGTTGCTACGATTACTTCAGAATGTATCTAAAATCTTTTTTTGGTGCCTTGTAATCGGACCCTGAATAGGACTTATACACTACTCATATATATCCACGGTCAAAGACATAGACAATATTTAAAAAATAAAAATGAAAAACAAATATATTACAGGCCAGAATTTCGAAAAACAAGCCCAAAATCCTTCTGTGGCAGCCGCAGATGGGCCCAGATAAAGGAACCACACAAATGCCTGTAAAGAACAGGTTTCATTGGTCATTAAGTTGCTCCTGTCCAATAGATTATTTTTTTCAATTTTTTTTTATTTATTTTTTTGGTCTTGAAAGAACTCAAAGAACTAATGTGCTCGTCTTTCAAACTTTAACCTAAACACATACAACTTAATCCAGGGGACTGCAAATTATACTTCAATATCTCAGATTGATGTACTGTATTGCTTTTTCACGACCACTAATATAGAACACATCGTATAAGACATCAAACAAAATATCCTATCTGCATCAAAGAACTGGCGATAATAAAACCAATACAAATAAAATAAAAGTACAAAAGCAGATGTGAAAAGATGCATTATACAAAAAGGATATATTTCATTATAATACGGTACACAAAAGCAAATTTTTTTCATTTTATGTTCTATTTGTTTATTTCATATATGGTTTTTCCAAGACAGGATAAAGGGCTAGTTTCAAACTGGTTTGCGATTATTTATTGAGCATGCGGAAACGTTACCTGATCACGGATTTAGAACATGTTGGAACGTTTATCCAATCTCTGACTGAGGTTATTTATTAACCTACGTTATAGTTAAAAAAAAACTTACTTATTTATAACCCAACTGGCTGGACAGTTAAAATTATATATATATATTTTTTTTTTATTAAAGAAGCTTTTGGTTTGAATTTTTAATCCAATATATATATAATAATATATCAATATGTTATATAATATTATGTCAATATGTCGTTAAATATATCAAATATGTAGGTAGGTTGGACAATGTAAAATGCAGTCGAATTAATATTTTTAAATACGAAAATTAGTATACATGACGCTTTTCAATTATTAATAAAGTTTTTAAGTTAGAAAAAAATCATTTAAAAAACGTTAAAATTAACCTCTGCTGATAAACGATTAATATTTTTAAAGTGAAGTAATGAACAGTTACAAAAGTTAAATATATTCTAACGATGTTTATAACGTTCCTTTTTATGGCGAGCGGGAAAAGAGGGGAGAATGACTGCTTATTCCTTATTCCCATCCTCGGATCGTTTTGACTATCACCAACCGTTTTCAAACTTGGGTTTAAAGCGAGTTGCAATGGCACTGCCACTTAGATGATAGTTTGGGCTCGTGTTGGGACAAACCTATAGTTACCAAAGCGCCTATAAAAAAAACTAAAATACAATTAATAAGTAGAAGTAAAACATTCACTTTTTCAAATGTAGGAAAATAAACAAAAAATCTACAACTAAGAGACTAACTGGTCCGAGAATATAAAATGGATGTCTTTACGTGTTTCTTCTTTAGTAAATTATTGTTGCTAACCTTGTCAGTGGTATCGTAGACGAGAGATGTTAGTACACCTGGGAGAATTTCTTATTTAGTTTTTGGAATTTATTCTTTATTCTCTGCAGTTCAAGAAAGTTCCTAGTTCAGTATGATTTAATAGAAATTAAGTTAATAGAGGCCTGAAAAGCATTTTATGAAGTATTGTTTTATATTTTATCGGCAGTTTTATATTTTCAGTTCAAAAGGGTTAATCCTTTATCAATAATTACTGCTAAGTACAATCAGTATCAGACCATTGAAGTTCGCAATTTCCTAAATTAATGAAAGTAGATAGATACAAGATAATAAGTACTAAATAGAAAAGGAGATATAACGAGACACTGGTGCGAGGGAAGCCGACACAGACGGGAAGTAGCAATTGCCGTGTCAGGGTCAAAGCGACCCCTAAGCCATTATCAATTCCGCCGCTGGGGTTCTTGGGGGTCTGTGACCTCCAGATATCGCGACGTTCACTGGTCATTGGCTACGTTCTAAAGTCTATATATTAATAATTACCAACTCTATTATGTAATGTCACTGCTTCAATATTTATTACTAAAGAAAAATATAGCAGTCCTTCTCATCTCGAGCTCAGCTATCCCAAACCGAACTAAAAAAGCATACTCAGGCCTACTCTGCTGTATGGTGCACCGCTTCTTCGATATCTGACGTATACGACAGCTAAGAAACTCCAACAATTCCAAAACGGTATACTGATGAAAGTGGTCAGAGGTACTTCATTTGAGCAGTGGAGAAACGGTGTGCTTCACGAGATATTTGAGCTGCCTATGGTGGATGAATTCATCCAGCGTAGACATATCAAATTTTTCGACTCCCTGCAATACTTGACAAACCCGGTGTTTAACACGATAACCCCCGCTCCGTTCCCCCATCGCTGTCGCGGCTGGAACGCTTTAGTCTTAAGTTCTAGGTTTAGGTTTTGGTTTGTAAGTTTCTCCCATTTTTGAAACTGAGGTGAGCCCCATCACCTTGTAATGTATTTATGTATTTTCCTTTTAACTTCAATCTTATATATGTAACCCAACCTCCTTCAAATGCATGTGTGCATAGCAGAATGAGGAGAAAATTTGTAAATTATTTAATTCATGTTGTGTATATTTTTACACATTATATTACAATTTAAAGGGGTTTAGAAAAAGAAAAAAAAAAGAGGAAAAAAACCAAAAAAAAAAACCTGACTAGACATTCAGTTCTAGTCGTCAGTATTTAACCTCTGCACCTCTCCTTCCTAACCTTGCTACTTTCAGTCCGGCGCTGTCAGGCTCCACACCTTTCCAGTGGAATTATCTGGCTTCGTCTCGTTAAAACTATCTCAGCCTTGGATAACAGCTCTGGTCCGACATACCTCTCTCGAAAGGTCGAAGAACACTGACCTCCACCCGTTGCTTGGTGTGCCGTCGGTGGGCGAGTTCATCCCCCAGAGACACATCAAGTTTTTTGACTACTACCAACCCAGTTTTTAACACTAGGACCCCTCCTGCGTCGATGGCAACAGACTGTCAGGGAAAAATTAGGTGAAGATTTAGTATGTAAGGTGAACCCATCACCTTTATTAGTCAGTTCAGTCCAGTCACGTATAATGTGTATCATTATACTTGTTTATTCCATTATATAATTTTTATAAAATAACAAAACCTGTATATAATGTATAATGTAGTGACGCAACATACAAAAATAATTTGTAAATAGATTCGTCTGTTTTTTTTTCAAAACTTCTTTTTTGATAATATATACAATGACAATATATAAATAAATAAATTTGGAATTACATCTTTCTCCTCGTGCTGCATATGCAGATGCATTCGAAGGAGTGCATAAATATAATGCATCCTTTTTGAATTTAAAAGTTCATAAATCACATACACACACTAGGTGATGAGGCTCACCTTCAGCTTACAACCTGGAAACTAAAAACTAAAACCTAAACCTAGGACCTAAGACTACAGTGTTCCAACCGCGACAGCGACCTGCCATCGATGGGGGAACGGAGCGGGGGTTATCGTGTTAAACACCGGGTTTGAGTTCCACGAGGGCATTAAAAACTCATTAAACGCTTGCGAAACAAACTTACCATGCAGGCGGAACTGAAAATATTTACAATTGCACTTGAGGTTAGGTCTCGAGCCTCATTTAGTCTCGTAAGGGAACAGTCGTCTAGTTCCCCCTGATAGACTGTATTCCTTGAATTACACTCATGTAGTCATGACAAGCCAGTAAAATTTTTTTTTAATTTCAAAACCACAAAAAGTAATACAATAGACAAAATAATTGAAAATACAGATTTCTCCTCGTACTGCGATGCATTGATGCATTCGAAGGAGTGCATAAATATAATACATTTTGTTTGTGGTAAAAAGTTCATAGTCTCATATACAACACTAGGTGATGAGGCTCACCTTCAGTTTGTTACCGGCACTAAGCACTAAAAACAAAACAAAACAAACTAAAACCTATACCTAGAACCTAAGACTAAAGCGTTCCCCTGCCATCGATGGGGGAACGGAGCGGGGGTTATAGTGTTAAACACCGGGTTTGTCAGGTATTGCAGGGAGTCAAAAAATTTGATGAATTCATCCACCGCAGACAGCTCAAAGATATCGTGAAGCATGACAAGCCAGTAAAAACTAAACCAAAATAGACTTCTGATCTTTGAGGATTGTTTACATTCCCGCCAAGCTGTTCAAAGTTTCTAAACCCAGGTACATATATTAATGCTTATGTATATGTTGACCTTCCCGTTGGTAAAATGAGTAGCAAATTGAATAAGTAGTGAACCCTACAGAATGGAGCTGGAGGACTGAGGTAAATGGGGAACCTTAACACTGTCCACACTGGATCCCTCAGCGCCATCTACCAGATACGGGGGCAACCACAGTAGGGCCTACTAAATAGGGACACTTATCACTGTTATATGCCTACATTACTTTTGCTTAAGGGCTCATAATTATACTTTTTAATTCATTTTAATATTGTAAACTAGTTTAATAAAGAGAACTGTTGCCATATTAAAAGGTTGGAACATATGAAATGTCAGTTCCTAGTGTAGGAGGCAAATGAAAGAAAAGAAACAAATTTTAAAGATATTATTTTTATTCGGCTCCGTTCCCCCATCGATGGCAGGACGCCGTCGCGGCAGGAACGCTCTAGTCTTAGGTTCTGGGTTTAGGTTTTAGTTTTTTAGTGTTTTCCACGGTTGTAAGCAGAAGGTGAGCCTCATCACCTAGTGTTGTAGATGTGTTTTTTGACTTTTCCAGAGGAGAAATATGTAATCCAAATATTTTGTTATTTTTCTTTTTGTACATTGTATTGTTTTGTTTGAGGTTTTGAAATAAAAAAAAAAAAAAAAAAAAAAAATGACTTTTCTGCTACAAATTGAAATGTATCATATTTATGCACTCCTTCGAATGCATCTGCGTATGCAGTACGAGGAGCTAATTGTAATCCAATAATTTTTTGTTCATTGTAAATAATAAACAGGTTTTGAAAAAAAAAAAAAAAAATTATTCAAAATAACTTCCGTTAGCTTCAGTACCCCAACAGTTCTCCTAACGCCCAACACGGTTTTATTTTGTCCCTTGTACAGAGATTTTTTTCTCTTTGTATCAATCAACAAAATCAACCAGTATAATGATATAAATTATACATGACGACTGAACTGACTCTAATAAAGGTGATGGGGCCTAGGTTTTTGATCAAACTTAAAACTAACTTACATACTAATTCATAACCTAATTTTTCCCCGACAGTCTGTTGCCATCGATGCGGGAGGGATGGTGGGGTCTTAGTGTTAAACACTGGGTTGATTAGGTTCTGCAACGAGTCAAAAAACTTGATGTGTATCTGGGGGATGAACTCGCTCACCGACGGCACACCAAGCAACGGGTGCAGGTTCTTTAACCTCTCGAGAGAGCTATGTCAGATCTATACTGACTGACAATATTTTTCCACTTATAACTTATGTTGTAACTAATTTGTCGAAAGTGAAGAAATTAAATTGAAAGCTATTTAGGGGACTCCACGAGGCCATTAAAAACTCGTTAAATGCTTTCGAAACAAACATATGTGATGACTAGAATGAAGCAAGAGCACAATATTGAAATACAAATATATAAATGAGTAGGGCATAAATGATTGAGAAACAAACATAATAATATTGATGAATTGAGAATTGTTAGATCGATGGTAAAGTTTCGATTTAAAGATTGAGAGAGTTCACTAACGACGAATATCTACAGGAATAGAGTTTCCAATGGCTTGAGGCACGGCCAAGCCTCCCTGCGTTCTGTTTAGGCGATCGATAGCTCAAGCTTACTATAGATATGTTTATTGTTTATTGCAGATAGGTCAAGCTTACTATAGATATGTTTATTGTTTATTGCAGATAGGTCAACTTTACCCTAACTTCTAACTATCTACGACAAGGCAGAGATAATACCTGAATCCACAGACACATTAAGGGAGAACGGAGACCAAATATTTGTGACCATGAAAACGAGTTCGGTGACCTGTAAACGCTAATTAGCCACTCACAGATAGCATTATCGAGGGCTTAAACATATTGACCCGAGTAAGGGGTCATTGAATTAAAGGGATTAGGGAAGAGGGGAGGCTCTACTATCGAACAGTTTAGGAGCAATAGTCATTCGTCATGTACATACCGATTTCCAAAACTATATCTTATATCATTGTGCTATCTTATGATATACAAAAATGGATTTTTTTGAAATGGAGGATACTACAAATTTTAAATATATTTTATTACTTTTATTTTACAAGTTCGCTTATAAGATAAACTCGTTTCCGTTTTAATAAAATGAGATATATTATTTAAGTTTCCAGATCAAAAGTCAAATTTTACTTCCGATACACCATTTTTTTTATGTTGGGACATTGGTAGATTTGCTGATAGTCTTAGCTGATATCCTTTAATTAATCGTACCATTTTGGAGTAGGGTTTCAAATTAAAGATATACACATCATGTTAACATTATGTGTATATCTTTAATTTGAAACTCTACTAAGTGGGTAATATTTTAAAATGCACAGCCGTTATAACTGCGCTCAAAGTCTGATTAATAATATGGCGTATAAACAAAAACTGTGAAGAAATCTTAATTTTTGGGTTAAGTAATTAATTAAGTGTGTGCCTATTCGATTTAATGCTCGGTGTTGGCTGTGAAACAGTTATTACAAAAGATGATAATCCGAAAGGAAATTTTATCCGTAGGAAAAACAGGAAAAAAAACGGTCATCACGGATTACTGGAAAACTTAGAACGATTGCTAACTAATCCCTACCGAATCGAATCGCTAAATGACAAACCTTCATCGGATATATCGATGCATCGATTAGGTATGTAGTCGATCTTGGGCGATGAGTCCCAATCCTCCCCTCCCCTCATGGCTCTGAGGGATTACAAGGGATGGGGATCGAGCCAACCCTACATCCATCTCATAAATCCTTCCCCCTTTTCTGCCCGTTTCATTTTTCTATCGCCATATATCTCTCTATCATCGAACCTCGCAAATATACCAACGTGATATAAAACAGTATTTAACCTGGAGAATGATTTGTTTTTTTATATCTCCTAAACGCGTATTCGCCAATTTTCATTAAGGCCAAACGGTAATCTTACTTATTGGGAAATTGAACCTTCATCTTCAAAGTAAGAAGTCATCTACAATAAGCAATTACACACAGCCATGCCAACACTGAATTAAAGAACCATTATAATTGGAAAAGTTACGTAAGAGAGAAGCGGATCGGGCGATTAGCGGGGCAATAACGAGCCGGGAAACAGCCGATAAAGCGCGGGAACAGGTGAAATAGGACGGCGGGGTTTCCCGGGGTTTTCATGGCGGCGTTGCCGCCCGCGGGAGAATTGGCAACACCGGTGGGGCCTCGAGCCACTTCCGCCGCCCCCGCATCCTCGATAGCGAAATATCGTCGTTTTGGCGAGTCGTGTCGTCGGTGTGTCGCATGCCCGCCGAAGAGGGCGTGGTAATTATTAGCTCATCTGGGCATTAGCGAGCGTATTACGTTGAGGATTATGTCTGAAGTAAAATCAACTCATGGAACCAACAACAGCAAAAAAGAACGTTCGCAGGTCTGGAGCAGAAGAGATGACATTGATTCGGATTTTACATGCATTCTGTCTCGTACATCAATTTCTTTTTAGTCACTTCATGTTCAAAAAAAAGTTACAACTATGAATTAGAGCTCTAAGCGAGTTTTTCTTTCATACAAAGGAAATAAAGGTTGAGAGATAACGGTCCTGAGACCAGATAACTGTGATAATTGTGTCTTCAATCTGCCTCATTGAGCAGTAAGTAATTGTGATAAATGATCTCATTCATACAGTAATTACAAACAGCCCAGAGACCTACCAACTCAAACTGGTTGTCTCCTCCTTTGAAAGATGGAGGAGTCTTGGGAAGACTACCACGCTTCTCCGTCAGCGGCGTCACCGGATACGAGCCAGTGGAGGCTGACGAAGAGCGCGAGAACCACATACGCTCAGGACATGATTGGAGAAACCGGCCATTGCCAGGGCTCGCACTGTCACGTATTTATAGGTCAGGAGGCCACTGCCGTTTTAGTCTCCGAGGAGGATTATAGGGATGAGTGGTGCAGTGCAATGACTGTGCTAGGGGATTAGGGTGGTTGGATAGGTCACTATGGAATTTCATGAACTTGGAAGGGATGAGTTCAAGAATGTAAGGTATATTAAGATCGTTATGAAGGGTTTTGTTGCTGAAGTAAGAAGGGGGATTTTCTATTGTTCTCAGGACTTTTGATTGAAAGGATTGGATACGCTTGATATTCGACTTTTTTGCTGTCCCCCATAGCTCTATTCCGTATGTCCTGATTGGTTTAAGTATAACTTTGTCGATTAGTTATTTATTTTCTATTGAGATATGGGATGTCCTTTGAAGTAGTCTGTACAGTTTCTACTAGGTTAATAAAATAATTTCATACTTCATTTTTTAAATTTTTTGAACGTAAAATAAGCGCTATAGAGAAATAATTATACTTCAAAAAAAAAAAAAAAAAATATGCACTGAGATAAATAGTTAGCTGATGTCTGATGGAGAGAAAGAGGGAATGCTGGTGGTAGCGACGTCGTCTAGTGACTCACTAGATCTTGAGCTTAATAGGCCTGAGTTAGTCCTCTCTTGAACGGATGATATAGATCTTCTGTTCAATGCCTTGAGGATGAAACGAGCGTAAACGTACAAACGTAACAACACAAACGTTCTTTAACAAACGTGTAAAAAAACAAATGTACTTTTCCACGCCTTACTACTCTTTTTATCTTCCTTTCTTTTCCTTCCCTTTATCTCTTTAGTTGCTTCCTTGTTCTTTATTCTGCCATTGCCGAAATAATGCCATTGAAAAAAAAATGATGTTTTGGCACTTATTTCTTTTACGAAAAACGCAGAGCACTTATGCGGTTACAGCCAGTGGTATTAGCATGACGCTCTTTACAAACACATGATAAACACTAGATACCAAAACTATTGCTAAACACAACTTTTGAAAACCATATAAGCAATACACATTATGCACATTACACTTTTCGGTATGCAATACTTCTTGGACATAATGAATTTTACTTCATTTATTTGAATATGTGTCACTAGAAATCGCATTATAAAAAAATATTCAAGCTCTCGTCGAACATATAAAAGCGTTTGTTGTTGTCCTCGGGTGAGAAATCGTGGTTAAGGAAACTTCCTAACAGTCAATAACGGATTAAAAGCCCCTTCGTCACTGATAAAAAAATATCTCCAAAACAGTTAGATAATTTAAGAGAGGTTACATCAATAAGAATACATTTTCAATTTTTATTATAGAAACGGTAAAAAAGAACCGCAAAGAGGGAAATAAGAGACGGGGAATACGAAAATGGGAAGCGGCAGGGGAAAGTGGCTGCTCTCTGTAACGGGGTCGTTCACCCGCAGCTCTCTGGGTCTGGAACGGAGGGCTGTACGGCACACCTGCGATCTGTCCTTCGAAGGTCAGAGTCCTCTTGAGTAGGTACGGTCTCTGTAATCCGGCACTTCGAGTCATCCACCGCTTTGATAGAACAGTAAACGGCAGACGGACAAGCAATTGAGGATGGGCTGCCTACAGTGATATAAACCATTCCACTCCGTCCCACCATTCCCGAAAGGGGCTTTATAATGGTACTTTCTTTGTAGTTTATAATTCTAATTGAGGTCATGATAGATTCTACCACGCTCGATAGTGGGTTTAAGATATGTGACTTTTAATGAAGGTCGTTTTTAAGGGTTTTTTCGGTCAACAAACTAAGGGCCAAGGGCGGTCAGGTATAGTCTTTGTTATGAAGACTCATGCTTAGATCCAACGCTAGGGTCAGTCTTCGATTTATTGTTTCGTCCCCACACCCAATTTACCCAAAATTATTCTCATAACCTCTTCTCTGACATGTGCACAGTTATAAACATTAGTTTTATTCATACTCGTCAGATATTTCCCCTTTATTTATTTTGTTTCATTTTATGCGATATAGTATGTGCCTATGTTGCATCACGTGGTCGTGGCCTTCAGAATCAATTTGTTAATTGACGTTTTAATACCGTTTATATTTTAATTCAGGTACATTTAGTTTGCGTACACACTAATTTATTATAGATACTCATAATTAAAAACGAGTTCAGTTCATCTTTCGCCACCTTTGCGGATGACTGCTCGCAGCAACCACCCGTTATTTTTCAAAATCTGTCCAAAATCAACGAAACTATGCTCTCGTTACGTTCACGTGAGAGCGACGCAATCAGTGCCCAAAAATGGAAACGCGAACTGAACTCAATTTGTAAACTTTCTCTGAGCGGAATGAAGGTTGGTTCGTTATATTCTGCAATAAATTCCTCATTTCAATAGGATGATAATCGAACCAAACAGCCCGCTACAGCTGTTGTAGTGATGGTTTTAAGTTTTTATAACATCTGAATACAAAATCAAATTTTGAAAACCCAAGTATTTTTTTGAAGACCCAAAGTTACGTTTATTGTACCTAGTTAGAATATTTTAAACTACAACTCTACCCACAAATAACTAAGTTCGCATTTTTTTTTTCAATTTTCGGTTACTGTGTGACGCGTCCGAACAAGCACACGAAACCGCTACACAATGGAGTCTTCAAGGAAGAAATATAAAGCCAAAATCTTTAAAAATTCAGGGAATTCAGTTACCAATGCGAGGCACAGAATTTGTTTCAAGGCAAAGCCGGGAAATTCGAATCCAACACAGATTTGTCTAAAGGATATATAAACCACTTTACAAAAAAAATAGATTACGGGGAATCTCACAAAATACTTCTGTCGGGTATATTGGGTATATCCAATATGTGTAGCGTTCTCTTCGTAGTCAGGCCCATAGAGTGAGGCTATACTTTGAAACCGGTACAATGCAATCGTCTTTCGTCTGTCCGTCTGTGTTACGATCAAATCGTAATATGACAAGTCTCAGCTTATAAAATAGTCAAGATTTAAAGCTGTTTTTTTTTTTCCAGCGATGATTAAGACCTCTTGTAAGTAAAAATCAATTTAAAGATATCCTAAAATTATAGAAATCGTGTATTACATATCGTCGAACCTGGTTTTGTCGATATTGTACCTATTTGTTTGTAAAAGGCCACTTTCAATTTACCAAAATAAATTTAAAAATAGCGCGTAGTTTTATTCTCGTCTATGAATATTTTTCAAAGATACGATATTCAAAGATTACGTGAAATTCACGTAATAGGTTAAGGATACCCGCATAATGTTACGGCTGGCTATACCCTACTTCAAATCTGGATCAGTGCTATCTCCTCTATACCCCAGCACTCGGCGGAAGTAAATCCTACCTTAAGTATCCGTCCGCCCTACTTGCGGAAATATAAACCCGCCTACGACCTAAGAACTTTACGTTCCCGGGGACTACTGCACTAAACCAAGGATTGGCCGATAAACCTGTGGTCGTCGAACCGAACGTGATCCAACTTCATCGCCCTGTTTTTTAAATTATGTACAAGTCCTGAGTTTTATTTTTACTATTTTATTTATTACCACCGATCTTTATATATGATAATGATGTATGTATGATGTAAAAAATCATTGATACACACTTTATTAGTCATTCAATGAATAAGTTGTAAATTTTCAGCAATTTTTACTATCATAATTTTGTCATGTCATAGTAAACGATTTAATTAATCTATACAGAGCATAGATTTTAGCTGAGTGTTATTACGCCATAGCAGTAAGTAATGATTGCTGAATGATATTCAATGAAATATTGAAAAGTTAAAATTAAGGCTTGTGTGGGAAGAGACTTTGCATGATAACGTGAAATTCGTAGAAATCAACCTTAGCAAGAGAACACCGTCGACTTTTCCTGACTTATTAAGCTCGGGAAAGCCTGCCCGATCGCGGTATGGTAATGTTTCCAAGTTCATTTTCAAGCCCAATTCCTTGATATATTTTTGGTTATAATCATTCCATACTTTATAGGTAGGCTGTATAAGTGATTGTAACCTTTGACCAAGCTTGCCAGTGGTACAAAATAATCCTGGTTACGAAGGGACTTTTAAACCACGCAGATGCTTAGCGAATACGGGGACACTAAGGATAAAATCTACTTTTTCTAGAAGAAACACACCTTCATTTTAGTAACCATTTTAAGAAGAAGTTGAAGCATACTCGCAGGAAGTCTTACCGACTTCCCCCAATCTATCACTGCGTCTCAAGCTATTGATCTACAAGAGCATGCTCAGGCCTACTCTGCTGTATGGTGCACCGCTATTTCGTTATCTGACGTATACGACAGCCCGGCAACTCCAACAATGCCAAAACGGTATACTAATGAAAGTGGTCAGAGGTACTTCATTCGAGCAGCGGAGCAACAGTAAGCTTCACGGGATCTTTGAGCTGCCTACGGTGGATGGATTCATCCAACGTAGACATATCAAATTTTTCGACTCCCTGCAATACTTGACAAACCCGGTGTTTAACACTATAACCCCCGCTCCATTCCCCCATCGATGGCAGGACGCTGTCGCGGCTAGAACGCTTTAGTCTTAGGTTCTAGGTTTAGGTTTCAGTTTTTAGTTTCCCGGTTGTAAGCTGAAGGTGAGCCTCATCACCTAGTGTATGTATGTGATTTATGGACTTTTAACTTCAAAAAGAATGTATTATATGTATGCACTCCTTCGAATGCATCTGTGTATGCAGAAAGAGGAGAAATATGTAAATCATAAATTATTTATTTGTTGATTGTAATTTTCAATAAAGAGGCTTTGATATAATAATTTAAAAAAAAAAATATATATAGAAGAATCCGACTCCGTACTCTTGTGGTTTATTGGAATCAATAGAGCTTACTGAAACTTGACTGCTGAAAGTGTCCAATAACAGCGAATAACACTCAGCCGTCTGTTTTATTAAATTGAAGTTTATAAACTCTAAATATATAGGTTGGCAAAAAAGGAATTTAGGTTTTTTAGTGTGGAATAAAACTCATTTTTTTCTATACAAAAAATGAACTTTAATCAAATATCTTCCATTCTGTTCGATGACATTTTGCCATATTTCTGGTAACTTCATGATCCCGCTCTCATAGATCTTCTGGTCCTTATCAAAAACTCAATCAAGTGCGATTTGAGGTCATCGTTCTTACTGAAATTTTTACCATTTAAGAAGTTTTGAAAACTTCGAAATAAATGATAATTCGATTGTGAAAGGTCGGGGCTGTTTGGGGGATGCGACATCACTTCCCAACCAAGCTCCCATAGTTTCGTACGTGTTGCTAAAGATGTGTGAGCCCTCGCATTGTCGTGGCGGAACCTAAATATCGAGCTTCTTAACAAGTCCAAGACGTCTTATATGATTTTCAATTGGTGTTGTGTGTGATACATTTAACTGTTTTGCAATCTCTCGCACAGTTATATGACGATTCGATTCAATTATGGCTTTCATTTTGTCATCATCAACTTCAGAAGTTAGACCAGAACGTTGGTCATCTTTCAGTGTAAAATATCCAGAACGAAATTTTTTAAGCCAATTCTGACACGTGCGTTCTGTTAAACAATCAACACCATACATTGATATCACATATCTCTTTGTGAGCCTCAGCCACTTTCTTGCCTTTATGTAAATAAAAAAAGTAAAATGTGTCGAAAATGCTTATTTTTGCACTCCATGTTAAAACTGACAGTTGTAAACAAACTTACACGGAATTCTTTTCTATAGCAACCTAAAGGTGTTGAATACCTAATCTCAAAAGAAAAAGTTCTAACATTGACAAAAGAATAACGACGCAAACATAACGCTATCTACTGGTGCAAACCGAAATCACTTTCTTGCCAACGCAATAGATATCTATTAAAATTGTATAGTTCTGTTCAATTCCTTTTGTTAATCCAGGATACATACATATATATGCACCTAATACATTACTAGAGTGAGATAACTTCTTTATAATCATTTTGGAACAGAGTAAAACAATAGCAGCTGCGGGTACCCAGACAAACTTTAGTTTCATTTAATTCCATTGCTACCTTAAGCTGTTACATAGCTCATTGCGCTAGGCGAAGTGATCTGGCTTTTAATTTTGAAAAGGTTTTTAAGAGAAAAACGAAACAGTAAAATTAATCAGCTGATAATATAATAACTGATGTTTGCTAGTTGTAGCCTCGACGTCAACACGATGATGAAGACATGGAACCTACATTGTTCAGAATCGATGTGATGTCAACCATCACTAAATATAAACATCTCATGTGACATAAATGTATTCCTGCAAGATAGACCAACCTTTGTAAGCCAGCACCCTCCTACCTCACACCTCCACCACCCTACAAGAATACTAATAGCCAAATTGATCCTATCCACAGGGCCTCACCCGAGCGTATCAGGCGCGGCCCTGTGCTCCGTTTCCACTCTCCCACATATTCGAATAACCGATAGCCTCTCAGTAAACTAACATATATTCAATTATATCATACTGGACAATTTAGTATGTAAGTTAGTTTCAAGTTTGATCAAAAAGGTGAGCCCCATCACCTTTATTATTCAGTTTAGTCCAGTCACGTATAATGTATATTATTATACTTGTTTATTCATTATATAATTTTTATAAAATAAAACCTGTATATAATGTAGCGATGCTACAGGAAATACAAAAATAATTTGTAAATTAACTCTAGAGGATCTATAATTTAATTATATATAATTATCTGTAAATTTAAAGGGGCTATGAAAGAAATAAAAAACAAAAAAAAATCTGGATAATTCCAAGAAGATGGCACCACATTGTTGAATTAACTCAAGCCTAGTGAGAGTTAATAATTAATAATCGGCCCTTTTAAGGGTTTACTTCCGTCGAACTTTCTTTGGAAATGCTTTCTTCCAATTGTTACCTGTTCAAGTTAGTTGGAAACTCTGAACTATAGTTTTGAGAGCCTTAAATAGAAAGCTAGCCCCCAAACTAGACCCGCACCATCTCTCGATTGAGTTCTTTCAGTCATTCCGTTTATATATTGGAGCAAGGCATTTCAGATGCTTTCGTATTAAAAGGTAAAATTAATATCGTGCTTTAAGGACAGCTCGTCAGAATACGATACTACAATGGGATGACGTGGTGTACCCTTAAGGGAGGCGTACCTGGCAGAGCCTGTTACGGCACTGCTGGTGCCTAAAAGGGGTACGGTACAGTCACGTCAGTCAGAGTCATAAAACTTTTAAAACCTAGAGACAGACTAGCAAAAGGATGAGACCATCATTTTTATATTAAGTAATGAACTATGCTAAATCAAATAAATAAGATGTATTTCGTATTAAATTAAAAAGAAAACGGAGATGCTGATAGTCCTTTTAAACTATTTACTGCTAATATGATCAATAGAAAAAAAAATAACGTCGTTGAAATGATGCAATTATTCCTAACGAGATAAGTTCTGTCATAAAATCCTTCAGATGATTCTCAGAGAGGCACTTGGAGCTCTCAAACTCAGGGCCTATGATGGAAAATTAAATATTAACTGAAGAAAACAGAAGAAGAACGGGGGAAAAAACGATGATGAAAAAAACAAAGAAAAAAAAACGAAGGAAGAAGCGGCGATAAGTCGTGGCCGAGGAGGTTGTACAAGGTCGGAGCTGGGCCTGCGATATCGATGTAACGGCTATCGATTCTGCCCTACATCGAGTCGGGCAAGGTCAACGCTCTCTCTCTCTCTCACTGTCGCCGACAGCGAGCTTTCCAAAACATCGATAATGCACTTAGGTTTATCGAGTACTGTTCACTGTTGTTCACTGTTGTTGTTGTTGTAACAATTCTGTTTACTCGAATCACATCCCGGGATCAGGTAGAGTTTACATAGTACATGTTTATACTGTAGGCCTTACCGACGAGTGATCTTAACATTGAAGATTATTTTTTTTCTAACAAACATTTTAAATCCTGTTACCTGGTACACGTATTAATTACAAAAAAATAATGAGGGGCTAAGACAGGGTTGGCCAACCCAAATGATAATGGGCCACTTTGGTAATGCATCATAACTCTGCGGGCCACATAAAATTATATATCCCCATATTATATTAGATTTAAACCCACTATAGACATTTTTTTGGAGTGAACAGTTAAAACATAATGAGTTATTATTATTGTGTTTACTCTTATTCTCACATGTAAACATAGATAATATAATAATAATAATGATACTAAACGCGCCATATATTCACAAGAATATTATTTTAAAATCAAATTAAATTTTTTCTCATAATTTCGGAAGTTAGTTTTTGAATATATGAATCCACAAATAATGTTGTTGTTTTTTATTCATTGGTTTCCAACCTATAGACTATGGATTTAATTTAATAATTTATAATATTTAATAATTTATGTCTAGGGTCACTCAGATGAGTAGTGACACTCCCGAAGTCTTTTCGAAGTTTATCCCCACCAGCATGAAGGGCGTAAGGGGTTAATGATGTACGAAATGATCATTTTAGGTGCCAAATCCATAATTTTCCTAAGCCGATTGATGACAGACCCGATGACATTTAATCCCAAGTTTACTCGAATATAAGACAGTGGATTGGGAGATGGCTTAGTTTCTCCAACGGAAAATTCATTGCATGCTCATGGATGATTTCATCCATGAAATTACTTCGACCATAAACTATAAATGGAATTCTTTCATTTTCCTGTGTAATTTGATCACTGAAGATTGGGATTGATATATTCTCCCGGAAATTCCCGGTAAAGTCCGGTTTGGTTGTAACAAGATAAACCCAGTAACAGTTGAACGCATTTTGACTACTGATTTATTCCTTAGACCAGCTCTGTATCGTGGCTGTTATGACTTAAACCTGATTTGTTGATTGGCGGATGAATAAAGGCTTTAATTAAGATTTCCAGCTGGGCGAATGCGCGTGAAGATGTGAGAGGTGCGATTTGATTCTCCATTGGAGTTTTATGCTTAGTACATGATTTTGACAGACTGTTTAAAAAAAAAAATTATAACAAAGCCTTCTCGGATGGAACGGGGGATTTCCATTGCTAGAACTTAAAACGTTAATATTTATCACATTCTTGGCATCTTTCCGACAGGCAGATGAAAAGAGATTATCCTATGTTTGGAGAAATTGAGGTTCTTCCACATTCCAACTATCAAATCAGTTCAATTTATCTAACAGTTTTCTAGACAGAGTTTAAATGTTAAATTTATTCCGTGGGATCGTCACGATATAGAACAAAATCTAAAAATAGATAATAGATCTCACGAAACATAGAACCGGCTCTAGTCCGTGTGAACTGAAACTAAATCATGTATATACTTAGGAAAGAGAAATGCTAACAATAAATATTAAACTATCTAACTGTTCCAAGGTAACACTAAAAATTTACTCATTCTTCAAATAACCCACGATTATCGTTCGTTGTGGTTGTTAAAAAAAAAAAACCTCTTATCTTGGTCAAACGTGGAACATTCAAACACAATCTTAAGAAATGGATATTTGCTAAATGTGAAGAGCTCCTCACTCAAATTTCATTCATATAAGCTTAATTTTTTTTAGTTTTTAATTATTTCTTTCGTTGTTGTTAATCAGAACACTCTTTATTTTTATTGTTTCTAATTCTTGTTACAATACCTGCATCAATGAGTAAAAACAAAGGGGTTTTCTGCTTTTCAAAAATACCACCAACGAGACAAATGAAAACATTTTCGAATCGGAAGTATAAGTCTTTACTTTACTTTCAACTCACTTCAAATCTTTTACAATTCTTCAAGTTAAAACTCAGGATCTATTTTTGACCTTCGTCCCATTTTAATTGGATCGCAAACAAAAACAATTTTCAGTGACCAAGCTGGCTGGGCCAAACAGCGATCAATAACACTGTCAGCAGATTTTTTTTTTTCAAAATCGTTTAATAAGAACGTTAGCAAACTCCGAGAGAGAGAGATTCGTCATACTCATTTAAGAAACGTGCTGTTGCATGGAAGTCCCAACACGCACTGTTATGGCAAACTGGCTAAGAAAAAACAAACATTTAAGTGGTAAGGTGAAAAAACAAGTATGTCCGCATCATGCCCATGGGGTGGTCTGAGGATATAACGGGATGTGGAGAGAGAAAGAGAGTGGGAGAAAGCAAAGAAACTTTTAAATAATGAAAAAAAAATATTGAGAAAGCTCCTCCAATTTTCCATCAAATAGTTTAATCTTTGATTTTAATTCCGAGCCTTCATGATACTCAACGGTCGTAATCGCGCCCACAACAGAATCACTGTAGATCGAAACTATTTGAATCGATATACTTAATTTAAATCATTTTATATTATATTTAATATTTTAGTTTAGCTACCGAAATGAGTGGCATGAAATAGGGGAAGATCATGTGGGCGACAGACTGGAACGTCTGGGAAACAGAAAATAAATAAAAAAAGGAAGGTAATGGGTTCAAGGAAGATAGGAAAAATGGACCGATACCTGGAATACTGGAGGTGGGTCTAGAACAATCATTTCTCACAGAACGCTGCCCTTGGACTCTGCCTCAGTGTTAAGTGTTGTATCTACTGGTGAGTAATACCAACATCGATCTTAGGGTTGAGGCAGGGCAGGGTTCTTTCTACAGTTATAGGAGCAGGAGCAAGGACGCTGAAAATTATAATTAACTCACAAAAAAGAAATATTGAACGACAGAGAAAAATAAGTGTTCAATAGAAGAACAATGGAGGAAGGTGTAATTTGTAAGTGGTACAGGTAAGGAAGGGCGTCTGAATGGAAAGCTGAACTGAATTTCTTTTTCAACCAGATACAGCAAGTAATAATCATAAATATTTTATGACTCTATTGGTGGTTGATTCTTGGTTGAATAAGTGGTTGATTCTCAAGAACGACCAACCAAACCTGATGTCGTAAGACTAAAAACATGAAGTAATACTACTATAAATAACTTCAATCAAGATTACTGTCGCTATCACATACAAGTGACCAACTGTTTACCGAGAAACTGAGAATATTTACTGAGAGGAGAATCGATTAGATAATGATTATTTTTAGATTGATTAGATAAAATCCAAAGATTGGCTTATTCGATATTGAAAAAAATAAAAACCTGTTGCACTAGCGGTAGATACAGTATTTTTTTCAATACTTTAATAAACACGTAAATGTAAATTAGGTCCGTAGAACACGATTTCGCAAATATTTATGAAATTATTGAAAAAAAAACACGCACGTTAGACTTACATTAAAAAGTTTAAAAGTGACTAAAAAGAGAACTACGGTTTTCATACTTGCCATAATTGTATTCTAACCAACCAGCACATAATAAGCATGTTTCGAGTTAATGCAGTATGAAATAATTTGTAAATAGATTCGCCTGCGGATCTGTAGTTGTAAAGGGCGTCCCAGAATTAACCCAAGATTTGAATTTGCCGCCATTTGCGCAGTAAAGTGCTGGCAACCCTTAAAAAAAACAATTTGACAGCTGACAGTTTAGGGTTAGTACAAATAGAGCGTTACGCGATAGAACAACGTGTATTTATTGTTGAATATTATCTCAAAAATAATGAAAGTTTGGCGGCCGCAGTTCGAAAAGTTCATACAAAATATGGTCGGAATAGTGTTTTGACTTCATCAACTGTGAAGAGATTAATTGATAAATTTAGGGAGACTGGATCAGTTGGAGACACTAAACACAATGGTCGTCCAAAAACAAGCCGTTCAAATGTCAATATCGAAGCAGTGCGTGAGAGTGTTGTTGAAAATCCGGGAACATCAATTCGGCGTCGTGAACACAGTTCTTTGTGCCGAAATTGGATGATATTGATGTGGCCAATATGTGGTTTCAACAAGATGGTGCCACATGCCATACAGTCCATGAAACAATTCAAATACTGCATGAGACATTTCCAGGTCGTGTTCTCTCTCGTTTCGGTGATCAACAACCGGTGTGATTTAACACCTTTAGATTTCTTTTTATGGGGTTATTTGAAGTCAAAGGCGTATGTCAACAAGCCCACTTCCACCCGTGCATTAAAAGAGGAAATTCAACGCTGCATCGACAAAATTGAACCACATTTACGCCAAATGGTCATGAAAAATTTCGACAAAAGAGTGCGTATGTGCCAGTAAAGTCGTGGAGGCCATCTGCCCGATGTGCTATTCCATAAATAACCCTATCCTATTTAGTTTATAATTCAATAAAACAAATAACAACAAAAATACTAAAAACTGTGTTTTCTACTTAAATCAAAACTTGCGTTAATTCTGGGACACCCTTTATATAATTATCTATAAATTTAAAAGTGCTATGGAAAAAAAAAAAGTGGTATGTACCATTTGTACTACGACTGTCAACGGACAACGTTAGATGTTTGAAAGTAGACCCTCACCCTTCGTCGGACTCGGCAATAAACACCCTTCATGCTGTTGGGAATATATCGACTGTCTTGAATCAGCTGCTGCGTCAGCTGACGGGGGAGTGGGGGGGGGGGTTAAGCAAAAAACAAGGGGCGATGACGTAGCAGGGACCTCATCACTGAGCCCTGCATTCCTCATCATTTCTTACCGCCCATTCATAGTTCTTAATAGGGACACACATCAATGAGCTAATTACCGGTCTAATTGTAAAATAGAACACACTCATAAAAGGACATAGGTTCAAATCCCGATAGGTCAGGCTCAAACAACACGTCGTCCTTCCTAAACTGTAGTAGCTATCAATGACTTAGTAACGATGAATATTAAAACGTTTAACCGTGACACGGATTTTAAATTTACAAACAACTACATAATTTATGAAACAGTAACTGTTTTTTAAGTGATCTTCGGAAACACATAAAACCAAATTTCTTTTCTCTCAAATAGAACCCAAGTATAATTGGAAGGTTTAAAAATTTAACATTTTATGTTCTCTGTGGCGAAGTGGATACTGCTTCTGACTACATACTAAGTAAGAATCGGGCTTTGCCCCGGGCTACCACCCTCCAGATTTTATTAATAAGGGTCTGGTCATGGTAGCCTCATGAGGAAAAATGAGGACTAGCTACTTCATAATTGACCATGCGCAACGGATTCATAAAAAAAATTGCATGTAATGATGCTTACATTTTTTTTTTAATTTTGATTTTTATAACGAATCTGCAGAAGTCGCGAGTGGAAAAACATTTGTGAATAATTATTTTCTTATGAGTATTTGCCGATGTGGCTTGAACCTTGACAATGAAATGACTCCATTTCTAACTTCCATCACTTTTCTGTTTCTAAAAATAGCCGTGCTTTCGATGGATTAAATCGTCCTGCAAAGGATGGTACCCTAGACACGTACCTTCAAGTTTTCGTCTATTCTCTCTTCAATCTCAGATAACACTGTCGAAATCGATTCTATGGGTATCGTTAAAAATGCCTCAAATGGTAGTAATTCTCCAGCACTGATTCAAATTCAAGCGATTTTAATTATTATTATTATTATTATTAAATAATTACTTCTATGTTCTTCTAATGGAAATTAAAAATAAAACCCAACAAAACCGTTAAAAGCTCCAAAATTAAACAAAGTGCATTATTTGTTAGACTATGACCGTTTAGAGGATATGTGTCTGTCAACCGGTTCATTTCAATGATCCATTCGTTCATCGTTGATTCACTTCAGCGAACGGCAAGGACCCAGCTAAGTAGGTGTAGAGGTGTGAAAAGAAAGTAGTTTTAGACAAATTTACTTAAAGTTATTGACTCATGTGACAGAAGAGGCCGAAAGTAGAAAACTGCATGGCGAAATGTGCCATCAACATGGTTTCTCCAATACTTATGCTCTTGAAGTGAATTTTAACGACAAAATGCTATTGAAGAAGCCTCCTAAAAGCAAATTATGACCATTACTGTGGTATGGTAAGCATTTTCATGGATTCATTACAGAAAGAACCCACCTCCATCCCTAAATCTTGCCTAAGATCTACTGCTCTTTCTTAACTAACCCTGGGATTTCATAAACACATGTTCAATATCTAGTACATTTTTACCATCAATCTTTGAGAACCTAGCTTGATCACGAGTTCAGGATTTTACACAAAATTTTACTTAGACGCACATTAACACTTCATACGCATATAATAACTTTTTTTTTTTTTCTCCATAAATTAAACAAAGTGCATTATTTGTTAGACTATGACCGTTTAGAGGATATGTGGAGAGCTTTTCATTAAATTGATATAAACGGCGATATCCCAGCGCTTAACAGACCCACATAAAAATAAACAGTACATTAAGAACTTCTAGCCTAATATTAGAGGTATTACACCCGTTAAATTCAACTGGATAGTTGTATGAACAGAATAAACGCCTTTGCAGGCTAGGACAGTTTGAGCAGAAAACTGTTAATTTTGGCACCATGAGAGCTGTTGGGTCCCTTCCAAGCTAAAAAAAAAGAAAAAAGAAATCTTTTCGTTTCCCAGTGAGAATTAGTCCTACGTCCTACCCTACCGTCGTGTTTGTTTGGCGAGGACTCAATGATCTCTTCATAGCTATTTCTAGATTGTTGTATCATTTATAGAATTGTATTTCCAATGTCGAGTGGCCTTTATCTCGATACAAATGTATTTTAAAGTGGCAATGGTTAGATCCTAAGACAAATAAAGAAATGTTGAAATGAAAATGTGCAAGTCTGTCAACCGGGTCATTTGAATGATCCATTCGTTCATCGTTGATTTACTTCAGCGAACGGCAAGGACGCAGTTAAGTAGGTGTAGAGGTGTGAAAAGAAAGTAGTTTTAGACAAATTTACTTAAAGTTATTGACTCATGTGACAGAAGAGGCCTAAAGTAGAAAACTGCATGGCGAAATGTGCCATCAACATGGTATCTCCAATACTTATGCACTTGAATTGAATTTTAACAACAAAATGCGTTTTAAGAAGCCTCCTAAAAGCAAATTATGACCATTACTGTGGTAATTGTGGTGGTTTTCGTATGCCAAAATTATTTGTCAGAAAAAATAAAAAAGCGTAAGCATTTTCATGGATTAATTTTATAGAAAGGACCCAAATCTTACCTAGATCCCTGGTCACTGCTCTTTCTTAACTAACCCTGGGTTTTTATAAACGCATTTTCACAAAATTTTACTTAGACGCACATTAACACTTCATACGCATATAATCACTTTGTTTCAACAACTATTTCATAAATGAGTTGGACTGCTCAAATACGAGTTGATAACTATGCAGGATTCGTATCCGCCCCATGGACATAAAAAATATTAATATTAAACTGATATAGAACAAATATATATATATATATATATATATATATTGAAACCTACCCCATTTTTTAACATTTCTTTTTCTACTTTATTTGATCAATTTACCTTAACTAATTTGGCAGGTCCGTCATGAGATCTTTAATTCAAATTGTTTCATGTCTTTGACATAGGAATTTATCCCGATTACTCACCCGATCTCAAGGCTAATGTTGTAGTTATTAATAAATTGAGAAACTAGGAATTGTGAAATATATTCAAATAAAATGGTTATAACAAATAATTATAATTATATAGAGTGCTGACAAAAAGTATAAAAAAATATTCAATTCCTTTTAAATTAGGATAGTTACTACTAATTACAAAAAAATGAAATTTGAGCTCAATTTCTTTTAATGGATCCATAATAAAAACAATATTAATATCACCCAATTGATGATCTTCCTGTAATCTAATCAACGTTACTTTCTGCTGTTGGTTCTTCTCCTCTCTTCCTGTATGGTAACCGCCAATTCGGGAGCTTGCTAAGTCCGCTCTTCTCGACGGTTGTGCTAAGACTGCCCCTTTTATCTCATCCCCACTCCTAAGAGCATAAGGGAAGATGCTTACCAGATGTGAGGGTTCCTGGCCATGATATTCTCAAATATCATGAATGTTACAATATATATAATATAATATCTGTACAGTTAGTAAAATTGAAATATTAATACATTATCCTTTTTTCAATATAGGTAATGATTGTTAGATTATTGAATAAACTTAAAAAGAACGGTTATTTCACCGAATTGAATAACAGATGGATGGATCATCAAGATGACCCGGTGACTCTCGATGATTATATGAGATATAGCGGTGTCTCATGCTATGTATTCTATAGGAGTATTGTATAATATTTCTTTCCCTAGACTATACATACAAATGATGCATTGATTGCAGCATCTAGAGGTGGGAAAGTTACCGGTCGCAATTGGAATATCTTGAGACGGTGAGATCAAGTCAACAAGTCAAGGTTTGGGCCAACCGTAAACTGTTAATGACCCACCATAACTAATACACACATATAACCGTACAACACGGAAGATAAAACCCAAGGAATAAGCGACAGAGGTGATAAACCGGAGAACAAACAACATCGCGGAGACTTAAATAGGACGAGGGTGGATCGATAGAGTCAGCTGGGACCAGACTTCCGCGGTCTGTGTCTGCCTATATCGGCTTATAGGCCACCGCCTCTGGGGAAATCGCACATCTTTTGTCGCTAGGTGTTCTTCACGGTTTCCTCTGGTCTTATAGTAGTTCATTTAAATATACAGTGATGTATTCCTGTCAGTGCAGTATCGTTTAACGGAAATAGATAACTTGTTTATCCTAGAAACAAGCTCAAGTTGACATTATCGTGTGCTACAACAACAAAATAATCAGAAAAACATAAAACTAGATCGTGATTGAATTTCTTTAATTTGATTATTTATTAGTTTTAATTTGATAGTTAGTTACACGTAAGCCAATCTGGACATAAGGAATAGAGCTATGGAGGACAGCAAAAAAGTCGGACATCAAGCGCATCCAATCCTTTCAATCAAAAGTCCTGAAAACAATAGTAAATGCCCCTTATTGCGTCAGCAACAAATCCCTTCATAACGATCTTAATATACCTTACATTCTCTAACTCATCACTTCATAAAATTCCATAGTATCCAACCATCCTTATACCCTAGCACAGTCATTGCACTGCACCACTCATCCCTATAATCCTCCTCGGAGACTGAAACGGAAGTGGCCTCGTGAAGTGCTATAAATGCGTGACAGTGGGAGTCCTGGCAATGGCCTGCTTCTCCAATCATGCCCTGAGCCTATGTGGCTCTCGCGCTCATGTTCAGCCTCCGCTGGCTCGTATCGGTGACATGGCTGACGGAGGAGCGTGGGGGACTTCCCAAGAATCCGCTTCCTCTTTCGTGTGCGAGGGAGGTGACAACCATGTGGATTTGGGAGGTCTCTGGGCTGTTTGTAAATACTGTATGAATGAGCGAGTGAATCAACATTGTAAATATGGTATGAATGAGAACATTTATCACAATTACTTATAGCCCAATGGGGCAGATTTGATAGTAACATTATATAATTTTAAAGATATTAATAATAAATTAACAAAAAATTATTTTCGACAGCTCTAAGCTGTTACCTTCAGTTGCCGATTGATAGACAGAATCCGTAGAATGTCAGTACAATTAACCATCCTCCTTTTACTTCATGAAACGAATTTTATAAGACCATGGATTGGCAGATGACAGCTCAGTGGTGTCGAAAACGTTTTTGTTGAATAAACTATTCAGTGGACAGACAGAAGATTTCTTATTTGATTATATCCCTTCCACAACTCGGCGCCGACCATATAGCAAGGTTTATGTTTTCTTGATGATTTTTATTCGTTGTTGTAGCACTCCGCGATGGAAGCCTCACTTGTTGAAATAAGTAACGGACATTGTTGTTGATGAATAATAACTTTCCCCCACAATTAGGACACACATCCTAGAATCCAAATACAGGTAGTCTCGTCTTTTTTTCCCCGATTATTTTGTAATTTTTTTTTTAAGCGTTTAAATTCAAAATTTTAATAAATTACGAGTCAAACGATATTTTTCAAATATACAGAGAACATAAAAAGAGAAGATACATTATCAAGAGATACAGACGAGATTCGAAGTGGGTTAAAACACGAACTAATTTCAAGCCTCTTTGGCAACATAGCAATACACAATTTCTAATGTTAGCTCTCCATGATTTATTTTCGGAATATTTTAGAAATTTGTTTTGCATTTCCTTTTAAATTATGCAAACAGCCACAACATTAAATGTTGCTCATGAGCCGTGAGTTGAAAATTCAGCTAAACGGAGCCGACTTATTGTTTCTTCCTTCAGCATAATGATAATGATAATAACTATGCAATATTTATTACGACAAATTATTATAAATTACGAATCTTTTTAATATATTCTACAAATAAATTTTTAAATTATTTTCAAGAATTCATTTATCCTATATTACATTTATTTATTTTTTCACTTGTGAGCTTTTCACTGGTAATCCGAACCAGTTCGATTTAGAATTACGAACTATACGATTTTTAATTCTTTGCTCCTGTTAATACTGGTTTCATATTTCCTCATGCCTTATTTCAGGATCGATCCATTTTTTAATTTTTTGGAATGGTTTTTCTGAGCACAAAGGGTCCTTATTTAACTCCTGTTTGTAAGTTTGAGGATAGTGGTCGAGCAAGTTGTTATGATTAATATAAAATTTAAAATGTGCGTATATCCTCCTGATATACTGAAATTTTTGAACTTCACAGACGTCAGGAAAGCAATCATCTGTGAAGATGATGTGGAAAGAAAAATCTCAAATAATCGGGGAAAAAACGGGTTTGGACCGGGGTATCGCACAAGTCGAATTTTTTTATCAAGTAATACAATCAAGTTAGATTCTATACTTAGGTAAAAGTTCTGCGAGAACTCACAATAGAACATTCTAGAACGTAAGAGACGTTCTACAGACCGCATCCAAGGAGACAGGAGAGAATTAATTGAGCACTCTATCGCAGGCGTTGACACAAGAAGTGTTTTTTAGCCGGCGACCTTGAGAGGCACAGCGCAGCCTCGATCTTTGAACACAGTAGGCGGCGCTTCACTGCCCAACGCGTATTTTTTTTTTTTTTTTTCATCAGAGATTATTAAATTTTAGTCTGAGAGTTATTGGGTGCCAGGTAATCGAAGGCAAAGGTAGAGGCTCTACTTTCAGACAATTAGCCGAACGTCTCCCGGCTGTTGTGTACGTCTGTTCTGCGATAGTTGCAGTAAATATGATTTAATCGCTACCCAAGAAATATTTTTAAAAAACCTCAAAATATGTTGACGATGTGTTGGTTAAAGTGGACTAACGTGAAGTATGAGAAGGGAAATACGTATTACGTGAAAAAAAAAAAGCTTTCTTGAGTAATAATAACTCAACAGCTATCAATTGTCAAAATCGTTACTGTCATAAAATTACAATATGCCTTATTGGGCAATAAGTATTTGTGATAGAAGCTTTCAATCACACCATATTTACAATTCTTCATTAATACAGTATTTACAAACACCCCAGAGACCTCCTTTATCCGCATAGTTGTCCCCTTCATGGCATGCAAAAGAGGAAGCGGAGTCGTGGGAAGTCCCCCACAATCCTCCTTCACTCGCATCGCTGGATGCGAGCCAGTGGAGGCTGACTAAGAGCGCGAGAGCCACAAACACTCAGATGATGATTGGAGATACTGACCATTGCCAGGAATCCCACTGTCACATATTTATAGCAGGTCACGAGGCCACTGTTTCAGTCTCCGAGGAGGATTATATGGATGAGTGATGGAGTGCAAAGACAGTGCTAGGGGATTAGAGTGGTTGGATAGGTTACTGTGGAATTTCATGAACTTGGAAGGGATGAGTTCAAGAATGTAGGGTATATTAAGATCGTTATGAAGGGTTTTGTTGCTGACGTAATAAGGGCCATTAACTATTGTTCTCAGTAATTTTGATTGAAAGGATTGGATACGCTTGATGTTCGACTTTTTTGCTGTCCCCCATAGCTCTATTCCGTATGTCCAGTTTGGATTTATTATAACTTTGTAGATTTGTAATTTCGTTTCTATTGAGAGAAGGGATGTTCTTTGAAGTAGTTTGTACAGTTGTCCAAGGCGTCTGTTTAGTTCTTGTCTTTTTAGTCTAGTGGACAGGACTAGCCACAGAGGACAGCAGAAACTTTAAAGTTCCTTAGTATATGGTAACACAAAAAGATATTTTTTTTTCAGTACTCCAGCTATAATATTTGTTAATTGTTTTAAAAGTAACCAGCATAAGTAAACAATAATATGATACCGAACGTTATGTATAAGGTAATACAGAGTAGGTCCATCTGCATACATTGTTTTTTATTATTGTTATATAAGTTGTTAACAGCCGTGGGAATTTAGAATAGATTAGAACTCTCAGGACTGACAACGTTATGTACTGTAGTCAGAAATACAGGAGACTAACAACCAAGAAAAAATAGTCCAAAATCTCAAAAAGATGAAATAAAAAATTCAAGTCAAACGGGATGCAACACACTTCCAAGGATTTCCTTAAGGCTGAGAAAAAGATTTTATTGAGGCTCTGTAATAAATGTACGTAATTTTAGACCACTTAAGACCCAAAATATATATATATATACATATTATTAATGAAGACAATAATGCCTTTTTTAGTTTGATATATTACTTATTAATAATTAATTAATTTATGAATGACTTCATGGGAGTAGTCTATTTTTCTTCAACTAAATATTTAACCCCCCCCTAAACATATTATGTTATATTAGTATATAACTAATAATATTGTATTATAGAACATTTTTTTAAATATAAACTTAAAAGTTAATTGTCACTTTCTCACTTTTGATGGAGATGACTATATTTTTCATGTTTTATATAAGATGTGACTGATGTCAATAAGAGGGATTTCATACTCCTCATATGATCATATTGTATGAATGAGCGAGTGAATGATGAACTGTAAATATTGTATGAATGAGATCATTTATCTTAATTACTTATTGCCTTATAAAAGGCAGATTGTAATTATAGCACAATAAAGGAATTTAACTAACTTAAAAAAAAAAAAAAAAAAAAAAAAAAAAAATACTCCTAACTTCGACAAACAATTAGACAGGAACACGGGTGAAAACAGCAAACCCTAAGAATGTCAGCCCCACTTCGACAACTGTTAAGCTTTATCAAGTCAAACTTTAGAAGTTATTTATAATTTAAAGTATTGATTTTCTACCCGCAATGGATGGTACCAAAAAAAAGATTTTTTCTCTCAATATCTCAGATATTAAGTTTTTTTTAAAGTATTTTTTTCAGAATAAATATGTATAATAACGTCCTCTATGTCGTTTATACATATTTCATAAATACAACTCAAGTGTTAAAAAAATTATATTTATTTAGATTAATGGTTATCTCACTATTAAATAAAACAGTTCGGCAAACTTCTTTGTTTGTGGGTAGTATATGCTAATATTTAGTCTATACTAGTTTTAATAAATATATTATCGGGTCATTCCATATCAAATCAAACATGGTTTGTAATTTCAAGTCTCAAAAACTGATGATTTTTTGCCCATATGCGGTACTATCGGTTTCAGATTTATCCCGTTTTTAGTTTTGGAGTTAAATATTTAAAAAAAGAAGAAGAAAAAAGTCAACTGTTTTTTGACAAGTTTTGAAACATTCAAAAGCTTACAGTTCCGAAACTGTAAGCCCTAGATAGCTAAAAATTGACATGAATTTACCAAACGAATCTTAAAATGTTTCAAAATTTACCAAAAAGGTATTTTTTTTTAAAACATAAAAAATTTCATGACGGTATTTTTATTTTATTTTATTATTGGTAATTGGAATGACCCTATCTTAACCATCAAACCAGCTATATTTCATGCCAGTTCACTACAAGGAGCCGTCGTTCACAGACAACCGTGGTCGGCCGACGGCAAGACAGCATTTCACTAACTGAAGATAACTTCTTGGAAACTAGTCGCGACTACGAACAGCACTCCGAGCCTGAGAGGCTGATTTGAATACCGAGTTGTTGGCAGTTATCTACAGTGGACTTACAGGCAAATAGCTATTGCCGCTTAATCAATATCTGAGCCCATAGCTAGCTAATCCAAGGATTTAATCGCTATTAATTCGATTAGATTTTTTTCATTATATTTTCGAATAAGTTATAACTGCTCAACGGTTCGGTATAAAGCTGCGGCGTTCGTTCATGCTAGAAGTGATAGCATTTCCATTATTTCTTTAGATTACGGTACATTTTTAACGCTTAAATGTCAGTTGCCGGGATTTTTAATCCAACGTTTCGAAGAGATAACTTCCCACATTAGTTTAAATTTTCTCAGTAACATTAAGAAATGTATATACAGTAAATATATGTCCCTTGTAAAAAGAGAATTGTTGCTCATTCCGTCCTAAGGAGACAAAACAACAAGAAAAAAACCCAGTTAAATCGAGGGATTTCCGACTGTTTTCAGCTTCAAAATTCGGGATGGATTTGATTTACTGGCGACGACCCTGAACTTGTTTGAAAATAAAACCACAGATCTTTAAATCATTGATCTATTTCACTAACACATGACAGTTGGTATTTTTCATTAATACGCCAGATAACCACGGAATACGCCAATAAGAACAGACGCCATGGTTGTTGGGACCACTTTTTTTTTAATCCAAGTGATAGATTTTAAAAGTGATAGCATTTCCATTATTTCTTTAGATTACGGTACATTTTTAACGCTTAAATGTCAGTTGCCGGGATTTTTAATCCGAAGTTTTGAAGAAATAACTTCCCACATTAGTTTAAATTTTCTATTTAAACTATTCAAGCTAATTTAGTCTTGCTCATCATTATTAACTAGATATACGATCCTTCTTACTTAATGACGAATAAAATTGATCTGACACATTTAACTCGTACAACATACACCGAACAAATACAACTCCGGACAGAAAATACACTCGATAAGATTCCCTCCTCCCCCCCCCACACACACACCAGTGAGAACTCGAACATACAAGACAGGGCCGCAGTGTTGCCAGCTGAGCCAGTGTTGCCACTCCACTGCATTCTGCTGCAATCCTCTTCGCCACTTGTCCTAATTACCTCTTAAGTTGGCTGGCCTGCATCCTTCATAAATATGACCACTGTATGATTCATTCACACACGTGTATTGAGTCGAGCGGACGAAAGTGAACCAAACGTTCATTTCATTGAGCGAACGTTGGACAAAATAAATCACATATCACACCAATAAACGTTTTTTTTTTTGCTACTTCATGCTTAGAAACACTCCAGTCTTAGTTGTGCCATGACGATTATGTCAATAAGGTCGGATGTAATGTGTTATATGTTCGACCCCCGACATGGGAAATTAATGGAAAATCAAAATTAAGATTCAAAGGATGATAGGAGAATTATGAGAGGTGAAACCTAAAAGGAGTTATGGGACGACTATCAGGTATAGATGTTGCCGGGTTGCCACTAGGGGAGTACCTAATCACCCTAGCCCTGGTGACAAGTGCGGATTGTTGTAGTTTATAACATGGACCATTGTTCCATGTCAGCATTAATATCTGACTCCGTTTTTATGATAGGTATGCGCCCCGACAATGCACTATGTTCAAGAGAAGAGGTACAGAGGTTTCATAAAGAATAAGTCAAGTTTTCAGAGTTCGAGCGGAAGCCCAGCAGCGGCACGGGTACAAGTCGTCAGAGGGTCTGCAAGGAGACTAAAATACGGGTGAGAGACTCAGAGGCGGATGAGGAGAGACTGAGAGACTGACTTCCAGAGGCCAGGGGCCCAGGTGTAAAGCGTCACCGAGTAAAAGCGGATGAGGAGACTAGACTGGTTTACAGGGCCAAACGCCCTGGTTTAAATGTCGTTTCCCCTTCCTGCCGGAAGGCGGCGAAGGTCTAACAGGGGTCTGTTTATGGCAGCCAGGTGGCTAACCCTTTCAGGTTTATGGGTGCCAGGTGGCTAACCCTTTCAGGTTTATGGCTGACGGCTGGTGACCCTCTTACGTTTATGACTGCTGGCTCCCGCATTTATTGCTAAAAACTTTACAATGATTTACATACATTTAGTTCCTGTTATTTTACTTTTGCTTACAATATATGTGCATCAGAGTATAGGGTGATTAAACTCATGTAGTTAGCGGTCACTACAGAAGTGCGAAGGGCCCCAATGTTTCCAGATGATTCTTTCATGGTCCCTAATAAAGACAGATTCCTTCTATTCGTGTCACAAAAGTGAGAAGCATAAGGCGCCTGGGACATTGTGTGAGGTACTCCTAACTTCTTTGTAACTTGGTGAAAAGTTATTCTCTTAAGAGAAAAAATCAGAAAGGAAGATCAGCCTCGCTAATGGAAAGTAACTAGGTCTAGTAGGACGAAATATAAACAGCCTATTTACGCAGCCACTCTGGAGGGCACTTCCTTGGAGGCCCAAGCTGCGGACATTGGCTTTGAGGTTGCTCCTACTTCAGATTGAAGACATCGATCTACACTAGTATGGATGATTTTAATAAGTAGCAAGTAATCTTTAATATAATTTTATTCATACACATTTTATATTTTTTTCATAAAACGGCTGTGACCTCGTGATCTGCTATAAATAAGTGACAGTGGGAGTCCTGGTAACGGCCAGTTTCTCCAATCATGTTCTGAGCGTCTGTGGCTCTCGAGCTCTTGGTCAGCCTCCACTGCCCTCTTCCTTTTTCCTTTCCTCTTTCGCACACGAGGAAGGTGACAACCATCTGGACTTGGAAGGTCTCTGGGCTGTTTGTAAATGCTGTATGAATGAGCGAGTGAATGAAAATTGTAAATATGGTATGAATGTGATCATTTATCACAATTATTGCCCAATGAGGCAGATTGTAATTTTATCATAATAAAGTTGTTAAAACATTTGAAACATTTATAATAAAGCATATCGTAAAAGCCCACTCTATATCTAGAAATTCCTTCCTTTACCACAACGTTACTTTATTCAAGTAAATTACTTTGGGTTTAGCGACAATTGGGACCAATAATAATTTAAATGAATATTTTGAAAAAAGATAATTTGTTATAACTTTACACAACGCAAATACGTTCAGGATCTGATAGAGGAATCAAATGTGTAGGTAATGGAATAGTTAGACGACGTCCCTGTAGATCAGACATTCTAATTATTCAACTAGAGCGTAAACAGCGTGGTGTTTGCGGGTAAGTCAGGTAAATATTCCGTGGAAAAGATTTATCTCTTGTATATGCCTTACATTTTGTGTATTCAGATACAGTGATACAACAGATATATTAGTGTATCGGTATGCTGCAAATATCCGTCTAAATTAATAAAAAACACACAACTCGCCGAACTCAGCAGTAGGTTAGCTCGAAGTAAGTTCTAGCTGATCCATAAATACAACAAGAGACGTAGACAATTAAAACATCGTCAGAATTTCTCTAATATCCTGAAAATCATATTTTAAACAAATAGAAACATTGAAAATAGCTAAAATAGGAACAAGAAAACAAAAAAATTGAAATCTGTTCGAACAGTCGTAAAAAGAACATTATATCTTTTAACGTTGGCTATCAGAAGAAAAATTATACATAAAAAAAATAAATCCTTGGAATATCTTTGATTTTATTCTATTTAAATAGTTTAAATACGACAAACGTGCAGCAAATACGAAATTATCCATTAGGATGCAATGGATTCAGTCAGAAGTACTGAGGCGACTTGTCAACTGTCCATGGCATTTGTCAAACGAATCATCACGGGCGTATATTTGAGGTTAAAGACGCCATTAAAATTCTTTACCAGACACTCAGCCTTGACACAAAGCAGTTACCTCAAGAACAGATCTATCAATATATCACATAATATATAATATGTATTTTACTTCAATTATATTGATTGAATGAATTTTTAAATATACACGATTGAAACAAAGCAGTTAAAAAAAAATAAAGAACATAATAAAGCCACACGACTTTTTTTTTCTTTTTTTTCTAAACCCCTTGAATTTAATACAATGTAAAAATATAAACAAAAGAATTGACAAACTTTCTCCTCTTTCTGCTATGCGCAGATGCATTTGAAGGAGGTTGGGTTACATAAAACCAGATTGAAGTTAATAGGAAAATAACATGAATACAAATCTAGGTGATGGGGCTCACCTTCAGTTTAAAAAAGGGAGAAAAAACTTACAAACTAAAACCTAAACCTTGAACCTAAGACTAAAGCGTTCCAGCCGCGACAGCGTCCTGCCATCGATGGGGGAACGGAGCGGGGTTATAGTGTTAAACACCGGGTTTGTCAAATATTGCAGGGAGTCGAAAAATTTGATATGTCTACGTTGGATGAACTCATCCACCGTAGGCAGCTCAAAGATCTCGTGAAGCTCACTGTTGCTCCGCTGCTCGAATGAAGTACCTCTGACCACTTTCATCAGTATACCGTTTTGGAATTGTTGGAGTTTCTTAGCTGTCGTATACGTCAAATAACGGAAAAGCGGTGCACCATACAGCAGAGTAGGCCTGAGTATGCTCTTGTATATCAGTAGCTTCAGACGCAGTGATAGATTGGGGGAAGTCAATAAATGCGTAAGGCGGTAAGACTTCGTGCGAGTATGCTTCAACTTCTTCGTAAAATGGTTACTAAAATGGAGGTGTCTGTCCATTTTAATTCCCAGATATACTAGGTTGTTGGCTGGTGAATTGAATTGACCACACGAGTTAGTAATGGTAGCCCTTAAAGGATATTCTACAGCTTAAACCGCCGGCTCAGTTAAACAGATAGTTAATATTTATAGTTCTATAAAGTTTACCAAATGGTGCAAGCAATAAAACCTTTCTCAGCTCTATTTAAATTTAAGTTACAAGGCTCTTCTTAAAAATGATTAAAAGTTACAAATAACTACAAAATCCTATGTAGTTATATAGGCCATCGTATAAAATACCATCTACTCAAGGAATAAAATCGTTAAGTGCTAATTGATAAAAATGACACTCTGTACTTCAGCTGATCGTAACTCCTTTCTTGAGTTTACGGCCTTCATAACCGTATAATTGCTCCTTGAAAGTGTGAATGTCACTTTTATATAGTGCATGTAGCAGGTGCTATAGTAGATTTGTGCCTCCCTGTGCAACACCTGCTTGAGTTATCATACCTCTAGCTATATCATTTATATATTAAAAAAAATATTATTACGTGAAGGCAGACATTCGGTTCAGCCTTGAGTCTTCAATAGAGGACACGTGTACCATTTTTTAAGTTAATACCCCACATTATAAGCGCGGCACACGTAGATCGGTAAGCTACAGTAGGCTGATGCTCGGTCCTATCTTACCCTGGGTCGTTGGAACTAAACTTCAAGAATAATCGGAAAGATCTTTAAGTCTAGTGGTTAGGAGCTCAATTCCACAAGAAGAGAAGCAGCGAACCCGATAAAGAAAGACGAATTTTAGGTTTAGATATAACACCGAGTGCTGACCACACCTAGTGTGGTGCTACACCTCAGAGGCATCTATCAACTATTGCGACAAGCTTCGGTCGACTTTGCCTGTTCATGAAGTGTCACGCCATGGATTTTAATTTTTTTTTTTTCTACGACGATTTCATGAATATAAAATATAACCGGGACAGTTTCCTTACTAAAAAAAAAAAAAAATCAAATATTAACTGAATTCCAGTTTTGTTTTTTTTTAATGGACTATATATTAGCTTTCCCATGATTTTCGTCAGTACTTAATTATTATAAAATAATTAATGTATTTTAGAACGAAAATACTTCATTTTACTTGAAAAATTATAGCAAGTATTTTAACTAAAATTTCAAAAAAAAAATATGGTTCAGAGGAATAGAAAGAGAAATTTGAGAGCAACCATCAACGTCCTCTACATCAGGCAGGAGACATACAAATGGATTGCCATCTACTAGGTACGTACGGCTTGGAAGTGAATCTGTTCCCTTGTTCCCCCCCCCCCTTTCAAAACCTCTTTATTGATAATAGATATACAATGAAAAAAATAAATAAATAAATTCGGAATTACAGCTGTCTCCTCGTGCTGCATTCCAGATGCATTCGAAAGAGTGCTTAAAATATAATACTTTCAGATTGTTGTTAAGAAGTCCAATACACATACACTCACTAGGTGATGAGGCTCACCTTCAGCTTGCAACCGTGGAAAACTCTAACACTAAAACCTAAACCTAGAACCTAAGACTAAACCGTTCCAGCCGCGACAGCGTCCTGCCATCGATGGGGGAACGGAGCGGGTGTTATAGTGTTAAACACCGGGTTTGTCAAGTATTGCAGGGAGTCGAAAAATTTGATATGTCTACGTTGGATGAATTCATCCACCGTAGGCAGCTCAAAGATCCCGTGAAGCTCACTGTTGCTCCGCTGCTCGAATGAAGTACCTCTGACCACTTTCATCAGGATACCGTTTAGGAATTGTTGGAGTCGCCGAGCTGTCGTATACCTCAGATAACGGAAAAGCGGTGCACCATACAGCAGAGTAGGCCTGAGTATGCTCTTGTAAATCAGTAGCTTGAGACGCAGTGATAGATTGGGGGAAGTCAGTAAATGCGTAAGCCGGTAAGACTTCGTGCGAGTATGCTTCAACTTCTTCTTAAAATGGTTACTAAAATGGAGGTGTATCTGTTCCCTTGTTGAACAGCAATCACATATGATAAGCTGAGTGTGTCTAAGTTGAGTTTGCCGATGAGGGGTAGTGGGGCGAGATGCGCAACTAGCCCAACATTCTGCCCGCCGATCCCCTCCACTTATGATCCCCCTTTCCAATATTCCACTTCAGTTAGAACATACGACTGTTTTCTCTTATTTTCATTCAATAAAAAAGTTTTTTCCCTTACATCTTTTTTATAAAACTAATTTGTAGCAGTTTAAAAAAAAAACCAGTTATCGTATCAAATAAACTGAGTAGAGGGAGTACAGTTCATTCTCAGATTAAGAAAGTAATTATGAACGAATTAAAATTTATGAAAAGCGAGTTTGGGATTGGGATGGTCAATGTTTCCTCTGTTATGAAAAGGTTTTCCTCTCAACACAATATGAGAAAAATCTTACTAGAAAATGAAGCTGTAGAGAACTGTATTAAACCAAGAGCCAAGAAACGACTCAAAAATAAATACAAAATTGAATATAAGTGCAAAATTTCCAAATAACAAATCAAAATGTACCGTCATTGAGGGAAATTTCGCCCAAAAAAAAATGGGAGAAAATTATTTTGATGGGAATGAAGGCACATTACGTAAAATGCTTTATAATTTCGGGAAGACGGGAATGAGAAATGAGGGAAAGGCTGCGCGAGCCCCTTTCCCCTACCGGCATAGACAGACTCTAGTTTAGACAGGCCTGCCAGCTGAGAATTATAAACAGATTGAAGCTCTGTCAATAACAGCCATGTTACCGAGAACAGGAAGCTATCAGACAAAAGGAACTAAAAATAGCCCTAATGCCGTCGCCGATCTCAATAAATATTTACCCAGCGCGAGGGCGACGACGCTACAGGTGAGATATAAACGCATTAACGGTATCCAACATCCTGGCTTCGAGTCCTGTTGGCAGAGCTGTGTTGTGTACAGTACACCATTCAATGGACGGTACCATGACAAAATAATAACTAAATAGAAATAATACAAATAGAAACACGTCCTTAACTTAAAGTAAAATGGCTTGCAAACTGATTATTAATTGAGTGTTTTTATTCAGACATGATTTCTGTCTGTCGCCGTGAAATTGATTCAATCGATTTGAAATGTTATAAGTATACTGCACATCTGGACATGCAAGAATACATCCGAAAGTAGAGTAGACGAAACAGCATGTACTTGGAAAACCAAAAGGAATGCTGCGAAGAGAAGGGCCAAGTCTTAAATTGTAGTGCATTGTGAAAGCAGCTGTAACAGGTCTTAGAACTGAACAATGATGGTTCTCAAAAACGGTAAAAAGTAAACTTTTAAGTAAAAATAATATTCGTATAATTAATAAATTTATTTAGAATACAGCGTAAGAAGACTGGCTACTGGAAGAGGTCCAATGATATATTCTTGAAAACCCTTGATTATTACAGATGTACATAAATGCACATGGCGCTAGTTATATTTAATGTAGCGTAGATCTGCAGTTAACATAGAAAGTGATACGGCCCATCTTATGAATGAGTTGTGATGATAGTGACCTAATTCTAAACTACTTAACCTAGTTTTCCCGGACAGCCCGTTGCCATCGATACCGGAATGGGGGTAGGGTCATAGTGTTACACACCTGGTTTGTCAGGTGCTGGAACGAATCAAAAAAACTTAATGTGTCTCCAGCGGATGAACTCACCCTCCGACGGCACATCTTTAACCTCTCGAGAGAGGTATGTCGGACCACTTTTCGCATGATCCCATTCTGGAAATGTTGGAGACATTTGGCTGTATTGTCAGTCAAGTGGGTAAATAGCGGGGCACCGTACAGCAGAGCTGGCCGGAGGACACATTTGTAGATCATTAGTTTGAGACGAAGCGACAGGTTAGGTGAAGTTAGCAAGAGCGAAAGCCGCTAAGACCTTTGTCGTACTTTTTCTATTTTATTGAGTATATATAAAAAAACATAATGGATAAAGATAATGGAGGTTTACCCGGGTAGTACATTGGGAAAACAGGTGAGTGAAATAACGGAAATTACTCAAACTAAAACAATAACAATTAACATGGAAAAGTCGACGGACCATGTGGGAATTACGTATTAAGATTTATGTTATAACACACAGACAGACTAAAGCAAAGTTATACTTCACAACAGTTTACGTAATACACTCCGATTTCTAACGAATCGAACCGAATTCGTTGGAACAGTAAATCTATCCAGCGATGTTCAATCGGAGTTTTCCTGACTTAATAGTTTTTTCCGCTTAAACGGTATCAATTTTATAGAAACACTTTAAAAATAAAATAAAACAAATTGTGAACTCGACTACATATCAATATCGTATGTGGCTTTGGATCTGTCGGTACTTATCAGGAAGAAAACTAGCCATAATATTGCACGGCACAGTCGGGCGAATACTTTTAAGCTTCGTCTGCTGGTAATCGATCCCACACCCTTGTGTACTTACTTGTAATGATCACTGAAGAACCTAGGGTGGGGTGGGGAGGCAAGGGGGGGATCCACCCCGGCCGACATATATTGGGGGACAGATTTTTTTTTTCCGATTCGACGTCGACATTTTTACGCTCAATCAGTGAAAGAAAACACGTGCACGGTAAATTTGGAATTGACGATGGCCACAAAATGATCCGTTTCCTGCTTCAAAACAAGAAAATGTAGTACTACTTTCAATAGAAGTACAACTAACAGATGAAATATTCATCCGCCGGAGACACATCAAGTTTATTGACTCGTAGCACCTCACAAACTCATTGTTTAACACCATGACCCCACCACCCGATAGCAACAGACCGTTGGGAAAAAATTATATTAAGAATTAGTATGCAAGATAGTTTTAATTTTAATAAAAAAGGTGAGCCCCATCATCTTTATTAGAGTCAGTTCAGTCCTGTCACGTATATGTATATCGTTATACTTGTAAACATTATACTTGTTTATTCCATTATATAGTTTTCATAAAATAAAAAAACCTGTATACAATGTAGCGATGCTACAGGAAATACAAAAATAATTTGTAAATAGATTCGCCTGAGGATGTATAATTGTATATGATCTGTAAATTTAAAGGGGCTATGAGGAAAAAAAAACAATGTACAATGTGCATTATACTTTTGTAACAATTAGAAATCGCCATGTAAAATAATTAAAAATTGTATTAAATATTGCCAAGCTACAGGTGATATGAAGGCCTAATAGATGCATTTATGTAGAATCTATACTGATTTACATAATTATTAATAACAAGAGGATATGGATATAAAGGGGGGGAATGAAATATGGAATTCAAGACTTTACTAACGAGCAAAAAAACCAAGAAAAAGAATAGGTAAACACCTACATTTATGTTCAGTAATTGTTAATAACCACTCTTGGACTTGATTGACTTAAATAGGGCGCAAAAGGTCTAAATATTTTTATAATTTCCGTGCTCTGCTGCCGAATATAATTACGAGGACGGAAAAAATAGTACCGAAAACAAAAGGAAATTTCAACGAACACAAACGGCGAAACGTTATCATTAAAACTAGGTAACCGGTTTTAGACTTTATCTATCTTTACGAGCCATGAAATAAGTCTAGCTCTCTCGGATAGGCATCGAACTCACGCCCTTGAACACTCGGCTCCCTCTACTTGAAGCCAATTAAGCTTCAAAAGCAGATAGCGGTCTGTAACAGATTCTGTCTCGATCCAGTTTTTTTTTACGATCCGGCCATCTCTCGTGATGCTCGTTAGAAGAGAAAGTTAGCTTTTGTTTTTGTGTATTTTGTTATTTCTCTCTCTCTCTCTCGCCTGATTCTTCTTTTGTTTCGTAGCCGGTGCCCCGTAAGAATCGATAGTCAGCAGCGAATCGATAGATCTCCTGACTGTATAACCTTGAGTTCGTTGAACCCGGACTATTGCTCCCTACGAGCTGGCTAACTAACCATTGTCTGTGATTGCCCGGTGACAGACAGAGTGACAAATCTCATCCTCTTCGCTCAACTTTTTTTTTTTCATTGTTTCTTTTTTGAATCGCCGTATTCAAACTCAGGCTCTTGTGGGGTAGATGAAAGCTATAAATGACAACATAAACGAGTAAATAGCGAAGACTAATTGAGTTCATACCTCATGTCCCAGCAAAATGTAATATTTTTCTATAGCCCCTCATTTAAAATAAAAAAAAATAGTTTGATATTCTGATAGTATTCATATTAAATAATCATTCATTGTTACTTACTGTTTATCCGAAATGTAAATGAATAAAAAAAGACGTCAGCTTACCTACCTGTAACAAGATAAAAGCAGGAATTAGAAACCAAAATCGATGTAATAACATGTAAACATATAATTCAAGAACCATAGAATCTCAGATTTTGTTCTGTTTACATCAAAGCTTATCTCAAATAAAATGAGACATATTTGTCTTTTAAAGTAGTTTTATGCATTTTGTTTTGTTTATAAAGAATTCTGCTCTTTTAAAAAACACGAAAACTTCACTGAGATAACTAGGTCACAGCTTCAAATTCTAGTATTTATTTAATTTATCGATTAGTCATTTAATCGAATCCCAAATTGGCTTTAATCCCAAATAGTGCTTAAGTTTTTTTTCAATGGATACTGTGTAATTTATTTTAGCCATTGTTATCAGAAGACGAAAATGAAAAATTAGGGCATTCCGTACATCATCTTGTACTAGATTGAAGTTAAATTGCAGAAACCGTAAAAGATACGGAAAATAGCTAGTCAACTATCCTTAGTAAGTAATAGTAAGTACGAACACGAAGTAGATGCACAGAGAAGGCTAAAGTTAGCCGAAGTTGGTACCATCAAGCGAAGCGATCGACTAAGCCCGCACTTCACGGTTTGTTAACTTACGACAGAATTTAAAAGTCTGTACATATAAAACGGTAGCTTTAATCAAACATTTAATACTCTTTTTTAAACGTGAATATTTAATTATATACATTTTTTATGAAGAGTTTTATTCAGTATTCGGTCATTTCCTTGCACATGATATTCCATGCTCTCCATTTCTCCACTACCATATTAAGGGGAGATCACGTCCTTACTCTGATCCCGTCTTCCCCGATTTTATCGTTAGCAGTATCGTAACATCGTATCCACCCGCTAAAGATCTCAGGGATCCAGTCCTCTAAATTTATATGCTGATGTTGATCTTCGAAGCATAACGGTATCAAGGAGGCTGTTCAATCAAATTCATGAGAATATGAGTATCAACGTCTTTTTTGCAAGTGATTAAATTAAAACAATTATAATTATAATACAGTTAAGGTTTACGTTTAAGTTTTAATGTATTGGCGTTCAAGTAGCTATAACAACGTATAAGTAGCTTATAACAACGTATAAGTAGCTTATTACAACGTATAACAGCGTATAAGTAGCTATAACAAGTAGTTACAACACGTGATGTATATTATTCATGGCCACATCGCGATAGTAATGTGACGCACTACTAACGTAATGTGATAGGAAAATATTCATTACTCTTTTTTATTAACTTTAACGTTCATTAACTGCGCATTAACGTCCATCATGCGCAGCCCTTAGGGCAAAACGATACCTCAGTAGTGTAAGTCTAAGGTCTACTAGGTGGTCTTAAACAAGACTGAAAAACTAGAAGAGACAAACAGACCCTTGATAGTTGAAAGATTTCACCTTAGTATGGTAAAGATTTCCCATTACTTCGACAGACAAGGTTCCCTGGAAGCGGCGACCTCATTTCAAGGCGAACGAACGGTCCCTGTGAGTATTTCGTGCTATGTCTTCCTTTATAGTCTCTCTATTTCTTTTCCCAGGTTTATCTACGTTTTGAATAATTCAGACATCCTCAGGAGTGTGTATGATGTATAATTTTGCTCCACTCATTTTTCACGTTATTCAAAAACGGCATATACCGATTCACCGTACTTTCCTGCAATCCAATATTTGTCGTAATTTTCATTTTACAGGGCAGGCTTAAAATAGAAAAAAAAAGTTAGTTTTTTATAGATACAAGTGTCCCTTAATAGAGTGTTTACACAGAAGAATATTAATTATAATTATAGTTGTAGTCCCGGTACTACAACCTAAGGAGAATATTTTGACTGAGTTGAAGCCAGTTATCTATCAGTTGGCCTAATCGATGCCTAATCTCTTCGGAGGTAGAAGTAGATGAAAAAAAGGCATTCTTGGACCAAATCACCTAACTATAATAGTAAAGTACAAATAAAGAAAAATCAGTTCTGGCTAACAAAAAAAAAAAATTATTTAAAAGCATTCAAGGAAATAAATTCATAGATGGGACGTTATACAAATAGAAATCAGAAAACTCCCGTATTAAATAAAATAAACAATAGTATAATCACTGAAGAATTACAGACTACTTAGTTAGTAATTATTAATGAACATGGGTATATGTAAAATCATTGATACCACCAATTATATGAACATATATTTTGGCAAAGAATAGCAATACTCACAACACGCTAAGACACAACTCAAGCTTCTCTAAAACTGCAACGAAATGGAAAATTAAAATTAATACTACAAAATATCCGGTGACACGGCTGACAGAGCATGGGGGACTTCCCAGGACTCCGCTTCCTCTTTCGCATGCGAGGGAGGTGTCAAACATGTTTATTTGGGAGGCCTCTGGACTGTTTGTAAATACTGCATGAATGAGCGAGTGAATGATGAATTGTAAATATGGTATGAATGAGAACTTTTATCACAATTACTCATTGCCCAATAAGGCAGATTGTAATTTTAGCACAATAAAGAAGTTTAAATTTAAAAAAAAAAAAGAGAGCCAATAATAGGCATAGCGAATTTAGTACAATCATCATTAAATATGCACAAAATCATACTAAATATAGTATGTACTTTTACTGAAAATCATACATGAAAATAATTTCAGTTATGGATATGTAGTAATCAAAAAATACCCGCTAAAGGGGGATTTGAGTAAGCCCTTGCTCAAACGAGTAAAACAATGAAAATAAAAATAGCCTTCTTTTTCCCTTTCCAAATGAGAAACCTCACTCAAAATATAGCAGAGACGAAATTCAATGAAAGGTTAATTGAGCAAGAGATATTTGTTTGTACATTTATTTAAATTGTTCTGAAAGCAACTCTCTGAACAGAGACATTTGAGTACTGATGAAATGATTCAACAAAGGCCTGAAATATTCACTGGGCTTTATGTTTGATGAGAGCAATTATCTCAATTAATTATTGCCTAATAAGGCAGATTGTAATTTTAGCACAATAAAGAAGTTATATATATAACAATACTACAAAACGCTTACACATGACGTGATCAATGTCCTCCCGTAAATTTTGTCGACTGACCTTTGACAGTTAAATACTTAGGGCTTACATTTGATAAAGAACTGCACACGAAGAGGTAGCGGCAAAAACTCAGCCACCGCCTACAACTGTTCAACCATTTACCGTAGCAACTAATTCCCTCATCCCACAAACTATTGACGCAATAACCCATTTGGATACGTGATGCTCAAATTTGCGCTAAGAAAACTAACATAAAAAACTCCGCAGACTTTTCAATAAAAAGTTGTAAGATAATGTTATAGAGAAACTTTGACGACAGACCGCGTGGACGCCCAAACCCACTGATACAAGGACTGAATAAGCTGCTAACATTCAACGAATACCGAGGTATTGCTACTGAATGACCTCTACCTTCATGTCAGGCATGCCATTTTGTCATATTTAATAGCTTGGCAAGAAAGAAATTCGGGTTTATAGTGTGAAATAAAACTCAATTTTTTTCTATACAGAAAATGAAATTTAATCAGTAAGGGTAATGATCCCTGACTGCTCATAGAACTTCTGGTCCTTATCAGCACAAAACTCAACCAAGTGCGATTTGAGGTCATCGTTATTACTGAAATTTTTACCATTTAAGAAGTTTTGTAAACTTCGAAATAAATGATAATCCGATGGGCTGTATCGGGGTTGCGACATCACTTCCCAACCAAGCTCCAATAGTTACGTAAGTGTTGGTAAAGATGTGTGAGGCCTCGCATTGTCGTGGCAGAACCCAAATATCGAGCTTCTTAACAAGTCCAAGACGTCTTATGATTTTTAATTGTTCTGTGTGATACATTTAACTGTTCTGCAATCTCTCGCGCAGTTATATGACTATTCGATTCAATTATGGCTTTCATTTTGTCATAATCAGGTTCAGAAGGTCGACCAGAACTTTGGTCATCTTTCAGTGAAAAATCTCCAGAACGAAAAGTTTTAAATCAATTCTGACAAGTGTGTTCTGTTAAACAACCAACACTGAAAATGTTTATTTTAGCACTCCATCATAAAACTGAGAGTTGTAAACAAAATTACACGGAATTTCTTTCCATAGCATAAAAAGCACCTAAAGGTATCGACTACCAAATTTCAAAAGAAAAAAATTCTAACCTTCTAACATAAGAATGCTTGAAATAACAATTGTAAAGAAGTGTCGGCCTTGATATTGTTGCAACGAGAAAATATAGTGGGAGGCGTTAGTGAGGCGGGCACCCACACTTAGGGTCTAATTCAATAATACAATCGACCTTCAGCAGCAATCGACTGCCCCTCTTATATAATGTCCAATCGAACCAAGTCGTCACACATCGCAGTTATGGATGCAAGGAATGTCTCTGCAGGCTTGAGTAAATAAGTTAATTCTTAACAACAGAAGTCAGATCTTAATTTAAAACGAGCGACCGAGACATGAAACTATTAGTTCCCTATAAATACAAATGCATAACTAAACAAGTTATAAATAAATTTTTATTTAACAATAACTTTATAATGATAAAATTACAATCTGCCTGATTGGGCTATAAGTAATTGTGATAAATGATCTCATTCATACCAATTGCAAATAAATAGATCCAAATAATGAAAAGGAAACAGCGCCTAGTATAGAATAAAACAAATATGATAAATAATGCGTAAATTTATTATTTATATCCAAGGATTTCTGATTCCAAGGCAAAAGTAAAAAGTGCAATATACTAATAAAAAGAAAAAAAAACAAAAACGAAATAAATTTTAGCTGACTAATAAGGCTGCAGATATTGAGTTTTCAACAATACAAAGTTGATAATGAAAAAAGTTCCAAATATACGGAAATAACAAACAACATAATATAATAATATATAATGTGAAGAGAAAGTAAAAGAATAATAGTCGTAATAATGGTGTTGAAATAGGAGGGGTTTGAAAGCATGGCGGATATTATGAGGGAGAGAATTTCAGAGAGTGGTGAATTGCTCAAGTTCTATGGCAAGAAGTATTGGATTGGCAAGAAAGTGATTTCGGTTTGCACCAGTAGATAGCGTTATGTTTGTTTCGTTATGTTAGAAGTTTTTCCTTTGAGATTTAGTAGTCGATCCCTTAATGTTGCTATAGAAAGAAATTCAGTGTAATTTTGTTTACAACTGTCAGTTATAACATGGAGTGCAAAAGTAAACATTTTCAGTATTGATTGTTTAACAGAACACACGTGTCAGAATTGGTTTAAAAAATTTCGTTCTAGAGATTTTTCACTGAAAGATGACCAACGTTCTGTTCGACCTTCTGAAGTTGATGATGACAAAATGAAAGCCATAACTGAATCGAATCGTCATATAACTGTGCGAGAGATTGCAAAACAGTTCAATGTATCACACACAACAATTGAAAATCATATAAGACGTCTTGGACTTGTTAAGAAGCACGATATTTGGGTTCCGCCACGACAATGCGAGGCCTCACATCTTTAGCAACAAGTAAGAAACTATTGGAGCTTGGTTGGGAAGTGATGTCGCAACCCCGAAGCAGCCCATCGGATTATCATTTATTTCGAAGTTTACAAAACTTCCTGTCGGGATATTGGTTGAACAATTGTCGGAGGTGAACAATTGTCGGAAAAGGTGAACAATTGTCGGATTGCTGTAGTTAATAACATGGACCATGTTCCATGTAGGCGTTAATATCTGACTCCATTTATCGATAGGAATGTGTCCCGACAAGACACAGTGTTCAGGATGAGGTTCAGAGGTTCATAAAGAATAAGACCAGTTTTCAAAGTTCGGGCGAGAGATCGGCAGCGTAATAAGTACAAGTCGTCAGGGGTCTGCTATAGGCTGTGAGGCGAAGTGCCGTCGTATAGTAGCGGAAGGCTGAGTAGGCATATCGCGACGGTGATAGCGGCTATCGGTATGTAGAAACTAGAAGAGAATGAAGAGTGGGCCTACCAGGGGCCAAGTGCCCCCGGTGTCGAGTTACTCGGAAGACTGAGAGACAGAGAGTAGCCCACCAGGGCCAGGTGCCCTGGGGTTAGTGATAAGTCGTGCGCTATGAAGACTGAGAGACAGAGTGGGCTGAAGAGTGAAATTTTACTGATATAAATATGATAACCCCCTCCCTCGTGGAAGGCCGGTTTGTCTGCCCGGAGTAAGTTTTACGATACACAGGTAGTCACTCCCTTTTAGTTTATTGACCGTTGGGGTAAAAGAGTGTGTTTTTTATGGTTGCTAGCAGGGCTTCACCCCCTTGGGTTATTTGACCACCTATAGCAAGGTTATTATCCCATGGGTCCCAAAAGGGTTCCTAGCATGATTTATTGACCGTGGGAACGTGACTGAAGGTCTATTTTAATAGGGGTAAGTGTCCTTTGCCCAGGTTTTATGGTACCAGGTGGCTAATTCTCTTGGTTTATTGCCGCACCCTTTTAGTTACCTGTCTACGACTTCCGACCTCTCTATGATTTATTACCAGAAGTTACATAATGAAGTTACATGACATTTTCTATTATAATACATTAATTATGAACCAGAGTGTAGGGTAATTTACATATATAGTTAGCGGTCGCTATACTTCCTAAATGGTAAAAATTTCAGTAATAACGATGACTTCAACCACTTGGTTGAGTTTTTTGCTGATAAGGACCAGAAGTTCAATGAGCGCGGGATCAAGGATTTACCAGAAAGATGGGAAAAGGTCATCGATCTAAATGGAAGATATTTGACTGATTAAAAATAATTTTTTTTATAGAAAAAATTATGCTTTATTTCACACTAAAAAACCGAAATTACTTTCTTGCCGACCCAAAGACGAGATCTTGTGGTCCGGTAGTGAACTGTATAATATTAGAAGTATAGCGGTGATATGAACAATTTGGAAAAGGTATAAACCAAGGACGTGAGTAATTGAATAGTTTAAGGTTAGCAACTATTGACTGTCGGGCAACTATATTAGTAATTGATAGGACTATCAGCGTTACTATGTAGTTCTCATTAATTATACCGACAATAAATCAGAGTATATGGTCAATATTTATACATATAATACATTAAAAGTATAATAGGCAAACTAATATAGCGCATCGGCCAATTTCAGCCACCGCTGTTCTGGCAAGGTTGCGATAGAAATTGTAGAGTATTAGATATTGAATAAGCCAGTGTTTGTGCAGCGATTGCTCCGAGTTAGAGCGAGCGACCGGCGATCGTGTGTTCAAACCCTGTACAGTCTAAGTTTTGTTAGGTATGTACGTTTGTAGTCTAAAAAGGATATGACGTATCAGTCGTTTGAAAAACAAAATAGAAGTGATTGAACGGATCATTGAAATAAACGAAAACGTTCATTATCCCCCGAGATGATTGCAGTGATATGTACTTACAGCTCTCCTTCAGAGCAGTAGAGGAAAACTTCTGTCGACGAATTAACAGGAAAAGTATATAACTAAAGTTAATAATTTCCATTTCTGAACGAAACAATTATTTCTCTTCAAATAATAAATTTTAAAAAATACTAAATAAAAAAAGATAAAGTATTTTTTAATTTAGTTCTCTCAAGTTGTTGAGCGAAGTTCTTGTGCTTCGATGAAAATTCATCTCTTCTTTCATACTTCAACTTTAACTTATATTGTTCAGTATCTTTTATGGACGGATTGAATAGGTAAGTTTCATCAAGTCATTGTAGGGCTCAAGCGAAATCCGAGATCGGTCTGAAATGCTAAAGGACTGCCAACAATAACAATAACGCTCCATAGTAAACCATTCGGTATGACAACCGGTTGAATGCGGAAAAAAATCTCGTTTTTCTAATTTTAAATAGTTCTCAAGTAACAGCTGAGAAACTATCTTCTTTTGTTCCAGACTATTTCAATTGGTTTTAAATACTTTCGTTTAAGTTTACTCGTTAAAAATAAAAGTAAATCTTTCAAATATTCGGAAGTTACTAATTACAGCTTATTTTTTATTGATAGTACTTATCAATAAAATGTAATTTATAATCAATTTTTGTTTATTAAAAAAATAATTCCCCAGTTTAAAAAAGAACGAATATTTGGAATGGCTCAAGGTAGGCGCAGAGGTCGTGACGAAATGCCTGTAAGTAGTGCGGGTCTGAGCATAACCCGAACGCCTTTTTTTAATTGTATTCCTTTCGTTCGGCGATATTCAATATGAAACAATACAGAAATTAACAATACCAACAATAAAATTAATTAAAATAAAATTGCAAGCCTCAAGCAATTACCTTTAAAGTAACATGCCAGGCCCAATTCATTCAACTTGAAAATACTGAATCTGCACAATCCTATATCATTCCCATAACTCAATATAATAACCACTCATGCAAATGTTTGAGAAAAACTTCCTCCTCAAAAGCTTAAACTTATCTTTATAATAACTAATTTTTTTGACATTTGTAAATATTAGTTCCGATTTGAAAATGATTTTTAACTCTCTTATATATTATATATATTTATTATTAAAATATTGCCTAAATAATACGATATTTAACATTTAATTTCACTATGACTGTCAGTGAATGCTGAACATAATTAACTTAAAAAAATCAATTTAGTTTTACTTACAATGAGTAAATACTTTTATAAGCGAATTCTACAATGGGATACCGAATTGAATTACAGATTGTTTTTTACACGGGCAACTAACATTAGTTTATCCCCTAACCAGCATCCAATGAATGAACTCAACGAAACTTGACTGTAAGAAAATCAAGTGGAAATTGTAATTGGCTTGAAAACTGAAAACTAGAACCTCGAACACATTGAAAATATTAGCACTCCCTTTATGGAAATGAGTAAGAAGAACGGGAAAATAGCAGTAGATAAAAATAGTATTATAGAGAAAACAACAAATGATCCAAAAGATGAAATCTAGAAGAAAAAGTATTAAAAAAAAACACAACAACGAAGAAATGAAAAATATAAGCTGAAGAAAAATAGAGGACAAGGAAGAACCTCGTGGTCAACTTTCCCTTAAATATTTAATAAATGATACTATCAATTAGGTGAGAATCTAACTTTAACTAGCAGCTTTATCGATCTCATCAACAATGTCTTAATTAGATGCAACAATAATGGCACATACGATGTATAAGGCAATTAATATTAACGGATCGTGTTCACAAAACAAGATACTAATGATAAGATCCAACATAGAATATAGTGATATTATCCCAACTTAAGACAAGAAGCTGTAAACTGGCTAAGCCTTCTGTATGATTCATTAGGTGCTTGTCAATAGATTCCTCGAACCCTGGTACGGGCTTACCTCAGACCTGATGCTCCACGATTATGATACATTCGTATGATTATAATTGTATGATGATGATGCAGAGATGCTGCGAAAGAGGAACTCTTTTGGTATGGTACCGACTCACTAGAACTTTTTATGAACTTGATCTAGACTGTCCACTGTGATATTCATAATCTCCTGTGGTTCTAATGAACTTTCCGACAAACTTTGCGTGAATTTCTCAAATGATTTAAGTCATACAACAACAACCTTATTGGGGCGAAATTACAACCTTCATTTTATTGGGCAATAAGTAATTACATTGTGATAAATGTTCTCATTCATATCATATTTCCAATTTTCATTCACACGGTCATTCATACAGTATCATACAAACAGCCCAGAGACCTCCCAAATCCACATGGTTGTCGCCTCCCTCGCATAGGGGAGAGGAAGCGAAGTCTTGCGAAGTTCCCCATGGTCCTCCGTTAGCCTCATCGCCAGATACGAGCCAGTGATGGCCGAACAAGATCGCGAGAGCCACAGACGCTCAGGACATGATTGGAGAAACTGGCCAATACTAGGACCCCCCACTGTCACAGATTTATAGCAAGTCACGAGCACAACGCTGTTTTAGTTTCCAAGGAGGATTAAAGGGATGAGTGGTGCAGTGCAATGACTGTGCTAGGGGATTAGGGTGGTTGGATAGGTTTCGATGGAATTTCATGAACTTGGAAGGGATGAGTTCAAGAATGTAAGCTATAATAAGATCATTATGAAGGGTTTTGTTGCTGACGTAATAAGGGGCATTTACTATTGTTCTCAGGACTTTTGATTGAAAGGATTGGATACGCTTGATGTTCGACTTTTTTGCTGTTCCCCATAGCTCTATTCCGTATGTCCAGATTGGCTTAAGTATAACTTTGTTTATGTTTTGTTTTTTATTGTAACTTCTTTATTGTGCTAAAATTAAAATCTGCCTTATTAGGCAATAAGTAATTCTTTGTAAATTACTAATTTCTTTTCTATTGAGAGGTGGGATGTCCTTTGAAGTAGTCTGTACAGTTCCCCAAAGCGTCTGTTTAGTTCTTGTCTTTCTAGCCTCGTGTCTGGGTTCCATGTCAACCGTCTATCGAGAATGATACCGTACTGTCTTGGATACAGCAAGAGAGATGGAATTACAAAAAAACTAGTAGACTAGACTTGCGGCATAACTAAAAGTTAATGTGGGCACATTTTTCTTCTAAAAAGTTAAAATTGTTCCACCAACACTTTTTTCCTTGGCAAATGAAATTGGCAGAACCTTCATTATTTTGTTATCGATCACGAAGGGGTTTCAGCTTCTTGTCTATTTTTCCTATTGCTGACTCTCAATCAATAACGTGTTCTCTGAGATGGCTCACTGCGATAATGTGCCTATGCCCACCTGATTAATGGGCCGCATGAGTTGTGGGGTCCGGGGCCGACTAGATCGATAGTAAACCGGATATGAGAGGAAGTTTAATAATGATTGTTTTTCGTGTCAAGCGAGGGTAATAATGTAGGTCGGCGGAAACACGAGTTTGCCGATTTGTTCATGCCATGCGAAGAAATTTAACTGTTCGGTTTAAATTAAATGGACCAAACGAAAAGAAATTTATAATACCTAAATAAAAGCGTTGACATAGACAATATTATCACTATCATAACAATTAATGTACTATACCGATATATAATAATCACAATAAACGAATAAGAAGATAAGACGCTTCAAACAAGGCCATTAAAACACTACACGATATATCTAAAAGCTGCAGGCAACTGAAGGTGCCGTGACCCATTTAATGAGTAATGCAGTTATTAGAGAGTATTCTCCCCCTTAGCCTTTCTCCTCCTCAGCTCATGGTCCGTTAAATAAAGAAGTGAATGAGAACTAAACGAGGCAACAAATGATTTGCTATGGAAAATTGAGTAAATAATTAATCGTGAAACTAAATACTCAATGATGTAGAGAGCCTGGGGATTCAATGTTTCCTTCATTATAGTAGCGAAAGCGTCGAGTCTCAGAGAAAATTGATTTAATGTTTTCTCGAGCCTAAAGGGGGAGGCTTTGCTTTCAAATAGATCCGAGGCGATCGAATTTCGTCTTATTGGCTTGTTTACTGTGTTTCCTGCGAAGGTGGTCGTAAAATTAGTGTTAGTTATTAATTAAATTGTTAATATCTGTAATATTACAAGGCTACATTTGCAATTTTAAGGTATAGGTATCATTTTTCCGCGTGGTTAAGGGCACACCATATATTTCATTATAAAACAGTTTTAATGTCTTATAAATTCTTCTTTAATAGCACTTTCGACAGCTGTAAGGTGTCATCTTCAGTTATCTCCACAATAAAATAAAAAGTCAAATGATAAAAACTTTTAACTGTTCATAAGGAGACAAACTAATTACTATTATTATACGCAACAATGAAATTGTCCTTCTATTTTACTACAATTAAGAATTTTCAAAATTCGAACACACATCACGTATGTAGTAAATTATGAAGTAACCATAAAAACCAACAAAAATTATTAAAAACTGTGAACAAGCTGTCAGAAAAATTACTACGCAACCAACTCACCCAATCTCCTATGTGGGATATATACCTCTTTTAAAACAATAGTATATTTGTTATCTATTTAACTAAGGTTGCTACATCCAACTATTTTTTATATATATATATCTTTATTGAAGTGATTACATGTAATCAGTACAGTAGAGTTATAAGAAGTGCTGAGAACTTTAGTTTTCGTTTTTTTTTTTGGGGGGGGGGGGGTAATAATCATAGGGTTCACTTATAAACAAAATATTCGAGAGTGAGTTGGGAGAATAGAGCATTACAGATTAGTAAGGCCAGGGAGTGGTAAAGGACACATTAAGGTCGGTAGCGCAAAATTTAATTCAAAGGTATTCTAATTCTAGCAAGAAACGTTTCTTGAAATCGCGTATTTAATGTTTATTGCAGCAATTTTAATGTGATTCCCCCCCCCCAATACTTTAGTCTTGAAAATTTGTATTTACAATTTATCTTCAATCGTTTAATTAGTATTTAATGCCCAGCTTCGCCTCAATATAATCCTCAAGTTCTTATGTATTTTATTATACAATGCATTTAGTTCCTAAATGAACATTATTTATATACAGAATCGCTTGTCAGTGGAAAATGTAAGATAATAAAAATGAAGGTAATGTAAATCCATATCAAAACAGCTATAAAATTAAGCTATCAAAGAGCGAGAGAGAGGCCTTTAGCGGCTTAAGCTGTTTACATCGATTTGTAGCGGCTCGGGTTTCCTCGGCTGTCTCCGCCGCCGGCCCGAACGGACCAGCAACACTTCGGTTAGCTGTGAGTATCTAGGCCGTCTATTGGCGATTCTTTTAATTCAGATTGCTAACGTATTGGCATAGCAGTTACTATTTTGTTAGCAAATATTAATAAATCAAACCTACCCTTTTCTTTTAAGAAAATCCTTACGAGCACTTAAAATCATGGCAAAGTACGTTAAGTCCAATAATAAATATAAATCGAAAAACTTTCAGCCGTTTGATATGGATTACTAAGGTTGTTAACATTAAGCTTTTGTTCACTTTTGAAGGGAGCTGCTATAGGTAAACAGTCAAACGTTTCAGGGTCAAACAAAAACCTTCAAATAACAAAATAGGTTTTAAATTGGCGGCGTAGCTAACGCAATAAAACAATATTTCATTATTTATTTTCAATACGAGTCTTCGTTTGAACCTCTTAAGATTATTTTCAGGCAAGAACAGGTAGTCTCGCGAACTGAAGTGTAAGGTTTCTGATTTAAAAAAATAATAATACTATATACGGTATGCACGGGCGCTTATCTTATCAATGCCCTGTTGTCTCTCATTCGACATAATGCATCAACCAAGAAAAGAGGTCAAACCCATTGATTATTGCAGTTGGACTAGTTTAAACCATTTTAACCCGTCATGTATTTGATTTGTCAAGGGTGTATTTAGTAATATCACTCTTGTGTCAACTTCTTCACCACGAATAAATAGAAGTTCCCCTCATCTCGGCCCAGAAAATATCCACCTATGTTTCCATGTTTTAATAATAAAAACCTTCAAAATACGTCAGTTAAGAGAGGGGGAAACTAGTGTACGAAACCACTAGGGGACGCGGCGGGGCTACCCCCACCTCTGACCTGCTTATATAAGGGCCAGATTTGGGGCTGCGTAACCCGAAGGTGAGCCCCATCACCTAGTCCAGTCTATTGTTTTGGTAATTTTAACTGTAAAACGAAAAATGTTTTGTAATGCTATCCTCCTTCAAATGCATGTTATGCTATGCAGGAAAATGACCCATAAATCTGTAAATATGTTCATACTATTGTTCATTTGTTTGCAAAAATGTTTAAATAAAGGGGTTTTGAAACTAAAAAACAACAACTTATCTCTCTCTCTCCCTCTCTCTCTGCACTGGCGCTTGCTGCTCTACTCAAACCATGGCTTTCTTATTGAACTACTCCTGCATCTCTCCTTCCTAAGCTTTCTGTTTTAGTCCAGCATTGTCAGACCCAACACCTTCCTAGAGGGATACTCTGCCTTCGTTTCGCCGGAACTAGAACAGCCTTGGAAGATATCTCTTCCTCGCTGACGACGGTTGCCGTGGCTCTGCAAACTTTACCTAGTAGCGTCTCCCCCAGCGATCCAGTCTGCCTCTCTTCGGTTCACACTCACCTTTGGGATCCGGACGGTTTTCGCCAACCCTTAGATACCGAGTGTGAATTTGTGGTCATTGCAAGACCACATAAACTACCTATAATACCTACCACGTTCCTCTTCTCCAAAACATAGTGCACTGTCGGGGTACAACTTCTAAGATCTTATGGAGTCAGATCAATACGAATAAAGCTGCCCGCCAACTAGGCCACCAGCAAAGATCAAAGACCACAGGTCCAAACATTTAACTCTTTCTTGAAGCTCGCCGGACTCGGGTTGTTTCCCGACAATCACACAATAATATTTAATAAAATAATTGTCAAAATGCACCCTAATAATCTGTTTGACAGCATAGAAATGTTAAAGTGCGAAGGAAAAACTACTGTGTTCATAGTAAAACATTCTCATATACAGGATCGCTCCTTTGTTAAGAATTAAGCGATGAAGGTAACGAAAATCCATAACAGAACCATAAAAAACAAACAGCATAAACACCTATAAAAATAGTTATCAGAGAGCGAGAGAGCGACCGTTGGCGGCTTAAGCTGTTTACATCGTCACAGGCTACTAAAGTGGGTCAGAGGGTTCCCTCTTATTCCGTTTTCTCGCTATCCAATGTTCGTATTTTTCATTTTTCAGTCACCTGTGATTCGTTTTAATGGGCACATAATAGATATTCAAATCCAAAGCACAAGGCTATCCTATTACGGGCATATAATAGGATATGTGCATATGGAGACAAACTAATTACTATTATTATACGTAACAATGGTAACTTATTTTGAAATAGTCCTTCTATTCTAGTATAAATTCGAACACACAACACGTATGTAGTAAACTACGAAGTAACCATCAAAAATTATTAAAAACTGTCAACAAGTTGTCAGAAAAATTACTACACAACCATATATCAATCATATGGGTACTCACCCAATCGCTTATGTGAGACATATACCTCTTTTAAAACAATAGTATATTTTTTATCTATTGAAATAAGGTTGCTACCTCGACCTAATTTAAAAAGCATAACGCTATCCTATTATAGTGGGTACATTGATGACAATTTTGATCGAACCGCTATCAGAACAGTGTTGAGTGTAAATTACCTAATTACTCAGCGATTTATTTTCGTACTTCTATGTCACACTACCTCCTACAGATACAGTCCTCAGTTGTAATCATTTCGTGAATGACTCATTCGATACGAGTTGCTAGGAGGTAAAAATATAGGGAACTACCTATATAGAGAATGGCCTTCTTACCTTGCTCACATTTTTTATAACATTCGCAAATATTACGACGTCTTTAGTGAACGGGGTATGCCTGTTGTAGTTGTGGATATGAGACCTGAAAGGTTACTACTTTGGCATTCCGATGATATAACATAGAATTGATGTTTAGAATTATAAGACAATTATAAACAGGTGGGTGGTTAAAAATTTGTGGAACATTTTCTCTAATGTATACCAGATGTCGGTTTTATAAAAACCTTTCATAAAAAAAATTCTTTTCTCTGTGACTTTGATGAAGCGTCCTCAATTTCTCGATATGAGAGGAAATCCCAATTTTCTTGTCAAGATCAAATAGGAAAAGTGCCCATCCCTCGTACCAACTCCACCTATTCCCCTCGAACATAAGAATATGTATATGATAATGGTGCCCTTTCCACCGATAAGTGTTAGAATAAGTTAAATGTGCATAAGACCATGAGTACCATAGAGACACGCAGCAGTGACTAGCGGTGCCGGGGCACGGACCTCAGGCAGACCGTTATAGCTCGCTACTCGGCATACCTCTGGCTCTCTTCGTCGCTCTCCTTCTTTGCGGTTTATCGCCACTGTCCTGGTCATAGTTTCAGGCCAACAATGGGTGACTTACTAGGCCACAGAAGGTTTTGCTTTCTGAGGTAACCTAAACGATTTATATCACTTGTTTTATTACTGAATATCCCTTCATAAACATCTGCGCCACACATCCCTATAATCCACCTCGGAGACTAAAGCGGCAGTGACCTCGTGTCCTGCTATAAATGCGTGACAGTGGGAGTCCTGGCAATGGCTAGTTTCTCCAATCATATCCGGCTGACGGAGGAGCGTCGGGGACTTCCCAAGACTCCGCTTCTTCTTTCGCATGCGAGGGAGGTGGCAACCATGTGGATATGGTAGATCTCTGGGCTGTTTGTAAATACTGTATGAATGAGCGAGTGAATGAAGAATTGTATATATGTTATGAATGAGAACATTGAACACAAATACTTATTGTACATAAGAGGCAGATTGTAATTTTAAAGATTTGATAATTGATATAAAACTGCTTAATATAACATTGTTACATTAATGGGGAACTAAAATAAAGACGATAACATGTTTTGTTGTCTTAAAAGCCAAGAGCATTATTACCATACTCTTTCACTATCATATATTTCACATATCACCAATAGATGAGTCTGAGCTGTCTTCGAAAAGTTGTTCCATACCTTAATTGCTTACTTGGTTTTATAAGGTCTTTATTATATATACATGTAAGACAATTATTGAAAGTAGGGTGAATAACCTGAAATCAGTTTCTCTGTGAACAAAGAAACGACAATTACAGTTTATAATTATCACTTCTCTATTCACACTCGAATTACAACTTTAATTACTTTCAATATTTCTTATCAATGTAGCCTTTCTCTATCGTCTCACTTTTTAGAATCTTGCTGATAGCTCCATCTGGTGGTGATCAGTAAAACGGCGCGCAAAGGAGAAGCAGCACGGCAAATTCAAATTAAAGAAAGTATACTTTCTATACATACATCTAAAATAAAAGAAGAATTGTGCAAACCATTAGTCGGGTTAAGATTATCAATTTTGTGTTTAGTGGAATTATTAATATAATCATTATGATCTGAGCTAATAGAACTCTTGTCTCATACATAAAATTTTACTGCGTAATATACTTCGTATCAGTTTTATACTCTAAAAATGGGACGACTTAAGCAACTTTCAAAATAAATGTATCTATCATTTTATCATTGAGAGGTAATTTTCTGTGTACAAATTGATTTTAAATGTATTACTTAAACTTTGTTTAAACATGAAAAGATGAGATTGGTTATTTTCCAGTAAATTATTTACAAGTAAAATAAAATTGCGTTCCGAACAAACCCACTTAATTGTTACCACAGTAGCGGCGTAATAAGAATAACAGCTTTACAAACTAAAAAGTAAAACCGTGCCCGCCACGGTAAGTTATTGATAAATGAGTTATTTAACTAGTTACAGGTTAGAGCTTGTGAGGTTCATAAGTAAAACCCCTACCCTTTTCAAGATAAATAAAAATGTCTATAAAGAGATAAAATAAATAAAACGAGTGAAATGTTGCTATAAAACAGTAAACACCACGTGCTAGGGCCAGGCGCAGTGAGTGGGATTCCTCCAGTCCAGCAGACCGGATCCTCCACGCCCTCTTGTATATGGACCGACCCGCTAGGTCACTATTAGCTTAGGCACAAGTCATCTCTATTAGGGGCAGAGGCTATGTTACAGTCTCATAAGTCTTTGAGAGCCATCCGGAGAGAACCAATTAGCCAAGAGGTCGGAGATACTTAGAAGAAAATGGCAAGTCAAAGATGGCGTTATCAGGTAAAGGAGTCGTTTGAATGTACTTCACCTCGTCCGTAAGTACAGACATTTAGAACAGGAAGTCAACGTACATCTATTTTATTATATTGTTTTTTCTATAACCGCCAATGGTTATAACCAGCCCTCGATTAACAACTAATTTACAATGGCATACGATCAAACATAAAGCGCAGCACATCCATTAACTTAAAAGAGAACAGAACACTTCTTGAAGGTATTGACATACCCTCGACCTCATCCCTTTAAAGTTGACGAAATTTCAACAAAACATATTAAATCCTCTCCTAATCCCTCAGGACAGTCATTATACAGCTTGACCTCGTGTATGGGAGTTTCTACAATCATGTCGTGGAGCATCTGTGACTCTCGCGCTGTTGGTCATACTCCGCCGGGCCTTATCCGGTGACATGAATGATCAAGGAGCGTGCTCGAGGAATTTGCCGAACTACCCGAATTAAAAAAAAAACTCTAATTTTGGTATTTTGCAAATAAGATATTCAAAAAGTCGCGTCCAATCCATTTTTTTTTTTTTTATTGCACATGGGAAACGCTGATCTCGTGGGTCCCACCTTACCCTGGGCAACACTAAAGGATAATATTTAAAATTCTTATTGCCTAGCAAGGCAGATTGTAATTTTAGCACAATAAAGGAATTATATATAAAAAAAAAAAATATTTAAAATTGTATCAATATAGAAAAATTCTGTGTGAGGGTCTTAATAGTAACAATAACACAAGGTAATAATAACTTATTTGATTGCGGGAAAAAAAACACGGTATTTTTTATTAAAAACCCTTTCGGTCACTGAGAATAAATAGCATTTAAAAAAAAAAACCCGCTTAGAACGTTGAAAGTCTCTTAATACTTTGGAATATTTCTGAATTTCTTTTTGCGTTACTGTCTATCATACATATATACTGTATATACTAGGCATACTGTCTATCCTACATATATACTGTATATCCTACATATATATAGATATACTAGGCATACTGTCTATCCTACATATATACTGTATATACTAGGCATACTGTCTATCCTACATATATACTGTATATCCTACATATATATAGATATACTAGGCATACTGTCTATCCTACATATATACTGTATATACTAGGCATACTGTCTATCCTACATATATACTGTATACACTTGGCATACTGTCTATCCTACATATATACTGTATATACTAGGCATACTGTCTATCCTACATATATACTGTATATACTAGGCATACTGTCTATCCTACATATATACTGTATATACTAGGCATACTGTCTATCCTACATATATACTGTATATACTAGGCATACTGTCTAATCATAGGTAATCAGATTTTAAAATCTTAAATGACTCTATACTTCTCTAAAGCATAAAATTAAAAATTTCAGATCGATTGAATCATTGTCAGAACTGCTTTAGTAGATCATACGTACAAACATATACGTATGTCTCTCCCTGTGTTACGTATTCGGAAAAAATAAAACCCTGAATTTATATGAAATTGTATTCTTTATTTATTTTTTCATGCCTGTCAAATGTACAATAGTGTAATTATTCACGCAAGCGCTGTTTTATTAATAGCTTTTAGTTGAAGTATTAATGAAAACTATTTATAACGGAGTAAAGTGGATAAAAATTGAAGAATCAGGTTCTGTAAGTATCCTCTAAAAATCTCAACGATATAAAAAGTTTCATAAAAAAACGTCACACTTGACGACACACCGATGAAGAAGTTCTTTCCTCGCGATGGCCTTGATGCGCCGGTAGAATGCACTTCTATTTTTACCATTTATTTGTTTGCTGTTTACCAGAACCTAGGAGATAAGATACCGACCCTCCACGTCCTCTGCTCCCAGTTTAATCTTTCTCAAGTTTTATGCATTTTTTTTGTTTTTTTTTTAAGACTGTCTACCTTTTTGCTCATGCAACATCCTCGTGCAATCCAGTCTAGAATGCGCAGACAATGCCATTTCCTTAAATGATTAGGACTGTAACCCTATGAATGTTTACTGTTTATTACACGAGGCCAAATTGAATTCCCTTAGATTGGTAAACACGTTTTGTCGCTTTTAGTGAACAAGTGGTCCGGGTTGCTTAAATAAATAAAAAAAAAAAAACTTGGTTTAAGTACTCACGAAGATGTAGGGGCGTGATTGCCACGTATGGTTGGTAGTTGGCACTAGGCTGTTTTCTATTGACCTTTATCTCGCTTTTAGAGAGGGTTTCAATTTTCTATTATTTACAAGTATCTATTTGTTTTTTTCATGAGTCTAATATAGAACCAGCAAGCACCCCCCCCCCACTAAAAAAAAACAAAAAAACATCCTTTTAAGGGATACGAAGAATGGCGTACGATTATTTAATTATTGAAAGTTTAGCCAGAGAAGAGAAGACTGGTTAGAAAGTTTACAAATGTATTACATAAATGATAAATTATTACAAGGCATTAAATATACGTAAACAAAGATAATATGAATAAAATTACCTCCTTGAAAAATGAAATAAAATATTTATTACTAATTGTTCATTCTAGCTATGAAAATATTTGATGAAAGAGTGGGGTGAATAGGGGGGGGGGACTTCGAAAGGGTACTGTGATTATGATCTGCACTATGGTGGAAAGGACATAGGATGGATTGTCGGGAGAAGGTTTGGCGTAAATAGAGGTCTGCTTTGGTGTTAAACATAGGAAAGTTGTTGGGCAAGGAGAGTTTGTAAAGGAAGTCATTTTTACTGAGACAGAAGAGGTCAGAATCTCTTGGGCAAACCAGAGCGAATCGTGCGTTGAACACCCGTTTACGGTTGTCTTCAATACACCATCCTACACAAGAGGAAATGAGACTGACTTTGGACCATTGGAGTCTTCCGTCGAGTATACTCCCACCTATCAAAGACGTCTCCATGGTTATTAATCGAGATGTCTTTTACCAGCTCGATGATACCCAGACTATACTGCAGGAGCTTTCAACGGCAACTTGGGCACAAACAGATACCTCATACATGATGAACGACAGCCGTGAAAGAGAGAACGCACAACAAGGAGCAGGTGGAATACATCTAGGAGCGATTTGAAAAAGCAAAAGGAGGATACGTGAAAGCGTATGCTAAGCAGGGAGGAGAAGAAAGGCCCACAGCATCTGATTGAATATGCATTAGCTATAACTTGCTGTGCCCTGCTCTGTAGGTTTGCTAGGTCCAGCCAGCGTCTCTCTCCACGTAGCTTGGCGTAGGTATTTAACTCCATTATCTTATAATGACTCCTGATTCAGGAGGGAGAGGCTCTACTTTTGTATTTTTATTTAATTTTTGTAAGTGATAAGCGATACGTAGTATAAAGCTATTTAGAGCTGTTAGCAATGATGAATATTTATTCATAAGCAATGCAGAAACGAAAAGCACGTGAAGTTAAAAACAATGGAAGCTTAAGACCACGTGATGTAACTTAGACAAATCACATAATAGATTGCATAATATAAAACCAAATGGGAAATATATGATGATGAAAGTGGACTGGATAAATAAATAACTGCAGGGAGCAAATGAACACATGCATTGAGGTTGGCAAGAAAGTAATTTCGGTTTTTTAGTGTAAAATAAAACTCATTTTTTTCTATACAAAAAATGAACTTTATCAATCAAATACCTTCCATTCTATTCGATGACCTTTTTCCATATTTCTGGTATCTTCATGATCCCGCGCTTATAGAACTTCTGGTCCTTATCAGCCAACAACTCAAACAAGTGCGATTTGAATTATTACTGAAATTTTTACCGTTTAAGAAGTTTTGAAAACTTCAAAATAAATGATAATCCGACGGTGCGAAGTCGGGGCGGTATGGGGGATGCGACATCACTTCCCAATCAAGCTCCAAGCTGTTTCGTAAGCTCAGCTATATGACGATTCGATTCAATTTTGTCTTTCATTTTGTCATCATCAACATCAGAAGGTCGACCAGAACGTTGGTCATCTTTCAGTGAAAAATATCCAGAACGATATTTTTTAAATCAATTCTGACAAGTGCGTTCTGTTAAACAATCAACACCACAAACTTCGCATATCTCTTTGTGAGCCTCAGCCGCTTTCATGCCTTTATGAAAATAATGAAGTAAAATGTGTCGAATATGCTTATTTTTGCACTCCATGTTAAAACTGACCGTAAACTGACAGTTGCAAACAAAATTACACGGAATTTCTTTCTATAGCAACCTAAAGGTAATGACTACCAAATCTCAAAAGAAAAAAAATTTAACATTGACAAAAGGTAGTTCTAAGGCAGGCTGAAGCAGCTTGTAACCAGATCAGTGAGAGATTGGGGAGACTCAATATCTCTGTAAACGCGGGTAAGACTGACTGCGTAATTTTCTCTTTCCAAAAGGGAAAAAGCCCGCTCCCTACTAGTTACATAGTAGGAACGGAGGAAAATTCACCAGCCAACAACCTAGTATATCTGGGAATTAAAATGGACAGACACCTCCATTTTAGTAACCATTTTGCGAAGAAGTTGAATCTAACACGCACGAAGTCTTACCGGCTTGCGCACTTATTGACTTCCCCCAATCTATCACTGCGTCTCAAGCTACTGACTTAGAAGAGCATACTCAGGCCTACTCTGCTGTATGGTGCACCGCTATTTCGTTATCTGACGTATACGACAGCTAAGAAACTCCAACAATTCCAAAACGGTATACTGATGAAAGTGGTCAGAGGTACTTCATTCGAGCAGCGAAGAAACAGTGAGCTGCATGAGATATTTGAGCTGCCTATGGTGGATGAATTCATCCAGCGTAGACATCAATTTTTTCGACTCATTACAATATTTAACAAACCCGGTGTTTAACACTATAACCCCCGCTCCGTTCCCCCATCGATGGCAGGACGCGGTCGCGGCTGGAACGCTTTAGTCTTAGGTCCTAGGTAGAGATTTAGTTTGTTTTGTTTTGTTCCTATTGTTTAGTGTTTGGTGTTGGTGACAAATAGAAGGTGAGCCTCATCACCTAGTGTTGTATAAGAACGATGAACTTTTAACCACAATAAAAATTTTATTATATTTATGCACTCAAAATGCATGTAAATGCAGAAAGAGGAGAAATATGTAATACAATTATTTGTACATTCTATTATTTTGAGGTTTTGAAAAAAAAAAAATCCCTAACATTTCTTATATGTAAAAGTATTTGTACGCCAAACAAGAACATAGGTGAGTCGTGATTCATCACGATCTACGGACAAAGAACCTGATCGTTCTTTTTGAACTTTGAAGGTGAAATAAATGAAGTCCCGACAAGGCGACCTCAAAGGATGACATTTCTTAACTAGTCATCTAACCGACGACATCTAATGGAACTGGAATAGTCGAATAACCTTTGGAAATATCGAACAATAGCGGTTTTAAAAATAGATTCAATTTATTTGGATTATAAAAGGTACGGGTCACAACACTTTGAAATATAATGAGTAGCTTTTGGTTAAAATGCAATATTAGGGAGTATGAGAAAAAAACTAGAACCCTTTCTCTAATTTTGTCGAGTCACAGTTCAGAAGTCATAAAAAGCTACAAAATCCAGAGGAGGTGCTTCAAGCGAAGTAATTAAAACAAAATTTTTAGAAGTTTGTATTTGTTTTAATACATGTAACCGGAATTTTTATGGCAATCAAAAACAAAAAAAATAAAATGCTTTATTTTGAGGTTAAAGAGCGAATCGTTTCTTTTTATTCTTTTATATCTGGCATATATTTTGTCCAAACCCAACGCTAAGTTTTATTTTTCAGTATTTGTTTCGGTTTAGTGTTTATTTATTTACTTCAGCCCCTCGGGTCATTAGTGTCGTTGTTTGTATGTTTAACCTCATTTGGGGATCCCACCGATGGAAGCCAGAGAGTAGAGCCCTTCCGGCCCAGCAGGCACCACAGTCCCACATGCCAGGCGGTGCCATAGATAGTGTTTTATAGGGCACGTCATCACGTCACATGTTTTAGGAGCATAGAGCAGAAGTCGCATTGTTCGTTCGTCAATTCTATCACGTCATTATGCTTCTTAGGTTATTTTCTCCTAATATTTTAGCTATTAACATATTTTTTTCAATTTGTTGAAAAGGCGATTTTCAGCGAACTTTTGACCACCTTCACTCATACCTTATACAGGAACGTATTTAAAAAGATACAATTCAGTTCGAAATTCATGGGAAAAAAAGTTCAATAGGCTATTTTTTCAATACGTTTGTCTGAGTGCGAAGAATCAAATTATTACTTGGTCAGAATTTTGTCAACCTGTAGATACTTGAGGGCAGTATCGAAGCTCAAACATCAGGTATCATTTTTTTAATCCTTTGTATACCTTTAAGTTCTGCTGTAGTCAAGTCAAAAGGTTCTAAACAACACACCGACTTTTTTGCGAATGATGAAGGTAATTAATAAAATTTTTAAATGATATTGACTAGGGGAAGTACCTTTTTGAAACAACTCACACGCAACTTAGATACTAACTGACAGAACAGATGTTACAGAACTGTATATGTATCTTAATAAAAGGTTTCTAATAATTTCCAGTCGATCGCAGCAATAATAGATTCATAATCACTTTTAAAGTAGAGCACATTCCCAAAAACGTTTGTCTGAAACATCTTTTTTCGAAACTCAATATTAAGTGAGATACAGATCATCACGATGGTTTCAGATCCTGTATCTAGCTTGAAACTATTATAATTTTTTTCAATTTCCTGTTTATTTTCAATCTATTCTGTATATATTAAGTGTGATGCAGATCATCGAATTTGTGCATTATTTTCTATACTTACTACAAGTCTTCAGTCCCAGAATAGAATCGCACTTTTTTCTGCAACTACCATGAACAAAGACTGATTCTTACATTTCATTTTTAGTTACCCTGAGGTTCAATTATATTACCTACAAATGCTTCAAGCATTGTTTTTTTTTTTTTGTTTTTTTTTTCTTCCCTTAGCTCTCAAACTTATAAAAATAGGATGTGGGAAAAATAAAGAAAAATTATTTTGGGCTAATGAGTGCTTTCACTAAGGGGAGTCCCCCATTTGAAGGATGTATGAGAAGGATATAGGATGTGGAATGCCTAAAAAGGCGGATGGAATCAGGAAGGTTCAAGCATTGTCGATGTTTTATGCCATTTAATGCCTTGCCCAGTGTTATAGCCGATGCTACGGGAATCAAGATGGTTTCAGATCCTGTACCTAGCTTTAAACTAATTTTAATATTTTTTCCCACTGGAGGTTGATGTTTATTTTCAATCTATTCTTTTGAAACTTCTTTATTGTACTAAAATTACAATCTGCCTTGTTAGGCAATAAGTAATTGTGATAAATGTTCTCATTCATACCATATTTACAATTCATCATTCACTCGCTCATTCGCTGAGTCTTAGGAAGTCCCCCACGCTCTTCCCTCGGCCGCGTCACCGGATTCGAGCCAGTGGAGCCTTAGTACATGATTGTAGAAACTGGCCATTGTCAGGACTCACGCAGTTAATTATTTATAGCAAGTCACGAGGCTACTGCCTTATAACATTTCAGTCTCCGAGGAGGATTATAGGGAATAGTGGTGCAGTGCAATGACTGTGCTACGGGATTAGGATGATTGGAAAGGCTACTATGGAATTTCATAAACTTGGAAGGGATTTAGTCCGAAACATTAGCGTAAATTTTCACTGAAAAAAAACCATTGCTACATCACACACCAACATGCAGACATGTACGTTCCATGCATCTTCGAGAACAGCCCAGATATTTCCGACCTGCCCGAGAAAGCCACCGGTTCAAGGCAGTCCTGTGAAAGTTGTACGGGTACGCTAATATTTATTCGCTCCTGCGGCGTCTTTTAGATTATCTGCCTCTTTGGGCATATTTATGACACTTAATGCCACCTACCAGGTTTCCGTAAATAAATCACAAAGGGAGATATAAAACGTTTCATTATTGTTTTTCCTATTTGTCAAAATACATCAAAACTGATTGTTATTGACTAATACTGAACAAGAAAAAAATAAACTTAGCATTTGGACAAAATGTATACCAGATATCAAAGAATTCGAAAAAAACGATTCGCTCCTTAACCTCAAAACCTTTTTTTCTTTTTTTATTGCCATAAAAATGCCTGTTACGGGTCCTAAAAAAAAAACAAGAACTTCTAAAAATTTTGTTTTAATTACTTCACTCGAAGCACCTCTTCTAGATTTTGTAGCTTTTTAACAACCAGCTCACGAGGCCACTGCCGTTTTAGTCTCCGAGGAGGATTGTTGGGATGAGTGGTGGAGTGTAATGACTGTGCTAATCCCCTTGATGAATTCAAAAAGGTCTATTAAGATCTTTATGAAGGGTTTTGTTGCTGACGTAATAAGGGGCATTTACTATTGTTCTCAGGACTTTTGATTGAAAGGATTGGATGCGTTTCATGTTCGACTTTTTTGCTGTCCCCCATAGCTCTATTCCGTATGTCCAGATTGGCTTAAGTATAACATTGTAAATAAGTAGTTTGTTTTCTATTGAGAGGTGGGATGTCCTTCAAAGTAGTCTGTACAGTCCTGTCTTTTTTACAGCGTCTGTTTAGTACTTGTCTTTTTAGTTTTAAAAAGCAATACTCATTTAATTGTTATTTTTATTTTCTAGGTGAAAAAACAAACAGGATGACATACGATAACTTTATTTCTTTCACGTAGAATAAAGAGAGAAACAATGGCAGAAAAATGGCGTTTTCAATTTTTTTTTCTCGGTTTCTCGATATCATTTTTCAAATATATTTCGACCTGGTATAACCAAAAAAAGTTTCATTGAAATCCGTGACCCCATGACCGTTGAAGAGACTCGGTACTATGTGATACTAATGACTACTGAGGCGATAGCATTGAACAAGTTATACATAGCCTAATATTTTATCGCCAGGAATCAACAGAAATTATCTATGGAGTTATCTATATTAGTCTATCGAGTAGGATGTCATCTTGGGACGACAAAACCGAGTTATGAGCTACAAATACTTTATTTTTTAACTCATAAATAGCTCTAAGTTGTATACATGAATAAAGTTGGTTACAAAAAGGCTGCGCTAGAAACGTTTATTAGGTAGACAATTTACCCCTTCGTCACAATGTTACCGCTTCGTCACAGATTACTGAAGTTGAGAACCGCCCCCTGGTGCCGCTGGACCAGTCCCTCGTGGGGTCTTGCCCCCGTTTGGGGTTCATGACTCACTTCCATGCTAGTCACTCCACACCCCCGGATTAACATTATAATGCATTAACAAGAAAGCACCACTATTTTTCTTTTTTAATTACCTTATTCCAAGCAATAAAAATTCACTATTTTAAGTGACCAATATCACTAATGGTTAATCACAACACTTCACCACTACTCATTCCGATTCGAAACTACTAATGGGATACTCCTTAAAGAAAAAGAAGATTTTTAAGAGGATGTTGGTCTGAAATTTAAACAGCTGCTTTGAAAAGTCTAACTTCGAGTTGTCAATATGAACTATTTTATGTTTATTCACTATTTGCACTGTGTGAAATTTCATTTTTTAAGAAAGTCTTTCTAAATAACTTTAATCCACGATATTAGCAGAGTCACAGGTGTCCTCAGGAATAAATTTCAAACAGATTATATTCAAAACCACATCTTTTGAATGATGTTTTTATACTACCATGTGACAAGTAGGGTGTTGGTGGTTTCAGAGAGAACAACAATTTATTGAGATAAAATTACAATCTGCCTTTTATTAGGCAATGAGTAATTGAGATAAGTGTCATCATTCATACCATATTTACAAATCATCATTCACTCGCTCATTCATACAATATTTACAAACAGCCCAGAGGCCCCCCAAGTCCACATGGTTGTCACCTCCCTCGCATGCGAAGGAGGAAGCGGAGTCCTGGGGAGTCCCCCACGCCCCTACGCCAGCCGCGTCACTGGATAAGAGCCACCGGAGGCTGACCAAGAGCGCGAGAGCCACATACGCTCAGGACATTTTTAGAGAAACTGGCCATTGCCAGGACTCCCACTGTCACTTATTTATAGCAGGTCACGAGGCCACTGCCGTTTAAGTCTCCGAGGAGGATTATAGGGATGAGTGGTGCAGTGCAATGACTGTGCTAGGGAATTAGGGTGGTTTGATAGGTTACCATGGAATTTAATGAACTTGGAAGGGATGAGTTCAAGAATATAGGGTATATTCAGATCATTGTGAAGGGTTTTGTTGCTGACGTAATAAGGGGCATTTACTATTGTTCTTAGGACTTTTGATTGAAAGGATTGGATGCGCTTGATGTTCGACTTTTTTGCTGTCCCCCATAGCTCTATTCCGTATGTCCAGATTGGCTTAAGTATAACATTGTAAATAAGTAGTTTGTTTTCTATTGAGAGGTGGGATGTCCTTCGAAGTAGTCTGTACAGTTGTCCAAAGCGTCTGTTTAGTTCTTGTCTTTTTAGCCTCGTGTGTGGGTTCCATGTCAGTCTTTTGTCGAGATGGAAGCCTAAATACCGTACTGCCTCAGACACAGGGAGAGGAATTGAATTTAAAAAGACTGGCGGACAGGACTTGCGGCAGAGGGTAAAGGTTATGTGGGAACATTTTCCTTCATTGATTTTGATTCGCCATTGGTTGCACCAATACTCGATCTCGTCAAGGTGTTTTTAAAGGTTTTGGGATGCTATATCAGGGTCTGGTTGGGTTGACAGGACTGCAGTGTCATCTGCGAATGTGGCCAAGAAGGTATTGGGAGTAGAGGGGACATCAGCAATGTATAGATTATAGAGGATGGGACCCAGGACACTGCCCTGTTTCAGAATATTTTTTTAGAGGTAATAGTTGATTTTTGTGATAAGTGCAGTCTAACTCTTAAATATTACCAATATCGTTCACTACCTAGAAGCAAATATAGGATAGTATTACTTCCAAAGTCTATAAACTGTACAAAAAATCCCGACACAGTAATTCTTGTTTTCTTTTATGCTGTTTTATATTCCAATTTTTTTGTCATATTTAAAAGAGTTACCATTTTAAAATTTCCGTTAGTTTTTGCAGAAAGGTTACCAATTGGTATACAATAACGAATGAATAGGACAATGATACTTTCATTTACAGGTGTTTTGCTTTATTCTTAGGATTGTTACCACTTTTCTTATTTATTCTTTGAGTGTTGTTTTGTATGTAATGGTTTTAATCCCGAGGATGCCTGAATAAGCGAAATGTGATAAATATAAAAGATAAAATATGGGAGGGAGTTAAAGCTTTTTGAAAAAACTAATTTTCACACGTTGTAAATATTATATCTTCGGATTGTTAGACGTTGGAATGTTATTAGTCTTCTCCTAGACAAGATATCCCCGCCCTTCCTGCCCTGGGACACGAGTGCGTACCTTTCCTGTGACGATCCAAGCCTAAGACGACATAGACCACTAGTGACTAAGCATTCGCTAACAAGATATAAATAAGCTAAGAGAAGACGCTAGGTCAGGGACAGATGGGTGGGTCCTTGACCCCTAAATGGCCTCCTATTGGCTAGCGGCCAGCCAACAGCCGTATCGCACCTTCTCATTGGTCCCTGGGTGTCTCCTTCTCAACGAGCTTCTTAAAAGTTTAAAACAATAACCACAAATCAACCTCGGTAGTTAGTTATTCCTGACTTTAGCATCGTGAGTTATAAGCAAATCTATTCTTCTGGTTCATTTTACGACCAAAATTGTTTCATAACATTGAAAATGATATTCCTTGCAATTTAGGCGCTTAAAACTGTTTCTAATTTAACTAATAAATTCTAAATTGCAGGACCACGACAAATAAAACACCATTTACGTGTCATGTACTGGATAAGTGTAGTTCTTGTGCTTTCCCTAGGCAACTACTATTAAATGTATAAAAAGAAATCAAAATAACATACATACATTACAGGAAATGTCACTAAGATGAGTACGATAAATTAAAACCGTATAATAAACAAGAACAAACATATCTAAGTCTAACAACCGATAAGCCTGTATACCAGAATTTGTGCATATGTCGCTATGGAAAGTAGAGAAAAGAAAATTAGATGTGGAAATGTCGGGCCCGTTTCGCTAATTATTAAGATTTTTCAATGCCCAGCTTAGAAGCTATTTAAAATTTCAAGTTCCAAATTGTCCTATAATTACAGAAACATTGGAGGGAAGCGAAAAGATATTCCTACCACTAAAGTTTTGAGAACTTCAAATAAAATCATCAATTTAATGCGTTCCAAACAGTTTTTAATTTAAATATTTTCGCAATTTACAATTGATTATTTCAAAATCAGAAAACGTTATATATTTGACCGTGTGTGACCAAGTCATTATTAGAACCCTCCTTTAGACGTTTTTCATAATGGTCTCATTTCATATTGGCCAGACCTAAAAACCCCATATCCAGCAAAAGTAAGGAAACTTCATAACTTAATTATTAGTGGTCATTATAACACAGTTTTTTTTATAATTTATAATCAAATTGAAGATCTCGATCTCTTTATCAACAATATGTTAATTGTGTTTTTGTTTATGGAACATGTTAAAAAAAAAACATTAAAACTGCTATTAGCAACGTGATGGCAACTTAACCAGTAATATATTTTTTTTAGATGCTTGATATTTAAAATGCTAAAAACAATCCCCGGCCCGTGAAAAATAATCCTGGGTCATTAATAAATTATTATTTTTTTAGATAGAATCTTTTTTATTGTGATAAAATTACAATCTGCCTTATTGGGCGATAAGTAATTGTGATAAATGTTCTCATTCATACTATAATAAATTGATTAGAAAACAAAAAAATAAATGTTTTTCTTGAATAGAGTATTCACGGAGATTGAATATTTTAACGTCCTGAATAATAATATGTACTTGTGTATTTGTTGTGGACTATTATTATATCAAAAGTATTAATAAAATCGCCACGGATGTGAATCCGTAACGAGAAATTGAGTGACGAATCACCCCCCCCCCAAAGCTTTCAATTTGAAACAAACGAATGGGGAAAAATAAAATGAAAATTATTGGGATGCTTTTGCTATGGACCTAATGAATCAACATTTTTTTTTTTAATTTCAAAACCCATTTATTAAAAAAAAAATTTACAATAACATGAACAAATTTACAAATTCATGGCTCCTTTTCCTGCATAGCATAACATGCATTTGAAGGCGGGTAGAATTACAAACATTTTTTGTTTTATAGTTAAAATTAAAAAAACAATAGACTGGACTAGGTGATGGGGCTCACCTTCGGGTTGCAATATGGGAAAAACTAAAAACTAAACTTACGAACTATAACGTTCCTGCCTCGACTGCTTCCTACCATCGATGGGGGAACGGGGTAGGAGTAATCGTGTTCAACATTTTTTTTTTTTTTTTTTTTTTTCCCGAAGCTCTCTAGGTCGAATTTAGGATGTGGGAAAAATATAAAATATTTGGAGTGATAGGAACCTTGTACTAGGAGTACCTGCTTGAAGGTGGTGTGAGAGGAGTTAGGAATGTGGGAATCCTCGGTGGAGTTTGGTTAAGTCAGTACAGTAGTGAGAGTCTACCGGTGTGTTCAACATTTTCTTGATTTTTTATTTATTTATTGAAAATGTGATATTCAGTCATCGAGATGGTGTAACAAATAAAATTGTTCGAAAATAACTAATAGTTTTTTTTTCTATGACTGATAACTGACGCGGAGTCTCCGCGACATATTTTAATATAGTTCCACCCATTTCTACGCTTTTACTTTCGTTTAACGTTTCCACTCCCCCCCCCCATATTAGACATATTGCGTTACCTTGGGGTCCATCTTGACAAATCAACCTGTAAAGACTAACCCCGAACCCATAACAGACGGTTCGGACAACTGTGTGGATGGGTAGCTGCACAGGAAATCCCACTTCACAAAATACTCACATACAAAGCCATAATGAAACCACTCTGGACTTACGGGCTTAAGCTATGGGGGGAACTAAAACCCTTTAACAACAAGAGCATCCTATCCATCAAATCTTTAGTCCTGGCAACATTAGTTAACGCACCAATTAAACCCTCCACAGTTCTTACTATGCTAGACCATACTATTTAAAAATGTCTGCAATTCCATTAAGGATCACATTCAAGCTTCACCCATCCCTGCAGCTCTCCTTGGAGATTAAAGCGGGACACCCCCCCTTATGTCCTGAGCGTCTGCGGATCCGGTTTCTCTTCAGCCCCCAACTGCCCCTGCTTGCTATAGCCGTGAAGGGGAGAATTCTCCAGGTGAATTTGGGGAAATGTCTACATTGCAATGAAATCATCTATCACCAGTATCTATTGCTCATTTAGGGCACATTGTAATTTTCTTCAAATAAATAATCGTTTATGGAGGTACTTCAATCAATTTTAGTGCACAAATAAAGTTACAAAACTTCAGTCAATATGTAAGTTTAATAAAAACAAACCAAAAAACAATAGGCCAGTGATCCACCGTTGTAAAGATACGATATATGTTCAGTAGACAGTTACATAAGGTTAACAATTTCAAACTGGGCATACTGATGAAAGTGGTCAGACATACTACATTCGAACAGCGGAGAAACAGCGAGCTTCACGAGGTCTTTAATCTGCCTACGGTGGATGAGTTCATTCAACGTAGACGTATCAAATTCTTCGATTCGTTGCAATACTTGACAAACCCGGTGTTTAGCACGATAACCCCCGCTCCGTTCCCCTATTGGTGGCAGAACGCTGTCGAGGCAGGAACGCTTTAGTCTATTATGTTTTAGTTTTAAGTTTTAGCATGTAAGTTTTCCCAAATTAGTAAACCGAAGGTGAGCCCCATCACCTAGTCCAGTCTATTGTTTTTGTAATTTTAACTGTAAAACGAAAAATGTTTGCACTTCTACCCTCCTTCAAATGCATGCTATGCAGGAAAATGAGCCATAAATCTGTAAATTTGTTCATGCTATTATTCATTTGTTTGTAAAAATGTTTAAATTTAGGGGTTTTGAAAAACCAAAAAAAAAAAACCTAAGGTTACAGTAGCTCTATCTATACCTGAAAAGCAACAGTAGCAGTACAGTTAAGACTACCGTGCAAGAACAGTACATCGACCCCACTTGTTATATCAGTCAGTATTTGAGACGTCCGTCTACAGCGGCTTAGAGGTTGGTTATCTCTGTCACATACTGCCTATGTCTAAGTCTTGTTGGCATTTCGATGTTAGAGAGTTTACAGAATATGCCCACTGTCGGGTTTTAATCCATAGAAAACGAAATAAATATCTTAGGAAATAAAGAACATTATAAATATAAAATATATTTAGTGACAAGCAGTTAATCTTATTAATTACTTACGTTGGATTGATTTACTAAATTTTAATAATTTCTTTTTATAAACATATACAATCAAAAGTAGTTTTTCTAACAAAACAAAAAATTGATTGCTACTGCACAAATGTAAAAATGTGTATGTAAAAATAAATTGTCATTAAACTGTTTTTATGTTTTTTTTTAATTTAGAGTCTACTAAACCCCCAAGGCATTGTACATATTCTAAAAAAACAAAACAACTAACTAGGTCCAAGCCATTTAATTGGATGCCCTATAAAATATGCTTGGCTAAAAACAAATTGTTCATTACATATTGATTAACTGATTATCACCACTTACTATTTTTACGAAGGATTACATTTATTTTTTGCATTACCGAAGCAATAAATGAAACTACCATGCCTCTAAAAAAAATTACAGTTACGAACACTATTTTAATGACTTTGTATAATTACAAATCAAAAATGTATTCATTAATAGTCAGCATAATGAGATCTTTAATTTAACTCAATATTTATTTTGCATTACCAAGTAATTAATGTTATAATTTACCACGGGGCTGCTTTTATTACTAACACCATTGGGCCAGTATATATTCTATATAAAAAAATCAGAGAGAGTTAAAGTTAGAAACACGATTTTAATGACACTATTAATGACTTTGAGTAATTACAGTTCAAAAATAAAAGTTATCCCATACACTCCATTTGATACCCACTCAAAATAGTAGGATATATATTATTTGTTTTCCAATTATGTATATAATGTAATTAAAAAACTTAATTAGAGTTGAAAATATGTTTTATGAAGTCGGGTAATTCAAATTGAATTTCGATAAAACATTTCGTTTGTGTTCGGGCAAATAGCGGAAAGACACACCGGTGAAAACGAAAGAGTTTCTGATTTTGAAAAAAAACAAAACATAAAAATGGTCCTGAGGCTACACTTAAGATTTTTAAGATGTTAAGATCAAATAAACAACAACAACTAACATATGCTTCATTTTATTTTTAAGTCGGCTCAATCAATGAAAAAATCTAACTTGAATCTACTCAAATAACATTATGCGCATGTATACATGCCTGTTTGTCTTTATGAGTGCGCTGTTCAATTGAGACATTAATATCTCCATAAACATAAATTAATGATATTAATTGAGTAATTAGTTCAATTAAAAAACTAATTAAAGAGTATGATATCAAATCAAAGTTGTCCACTTTCTTGTAAACTACTTATAATTTCAAATAGTCGTTAAAATTGTCTTTAACATCGTCAATTAAACATTACAAGTGTTTTTTTTTTCAGAAGAATGATATCAGGCAGAGTGGTTCCTTTTGATGCTACGAATAAATACAGGCACCTAAACATTATTGATGAATTTATTAGTAATAATAAAAAAAAAAAATTTCTATGATATTTAGCTTGGTATCAAATTATGCCGATCATTACATTGAAAGATTGATTAACTATATGTATTGTATATTGAGGGTTATCAAAAGTTTATCTTCGATTTTTATACATCCGGTTTCGTGACGAGGAATACAAATAAAAGCAGTCCCCCCCCCCCATTTAAAATAATGAGGGGCCATTCTTATATCGATTAGCTAAAAATAGAAAAATATTTTTTTCTCAAATCGAACAGGGAATGAAATTAAAGATCTAGTCGACTTGGTTAACGTTATGACATACGTGTTTCGGATTTTTTTTCTTTCTGAACTCCTTTTTTATTTATTTATACACAATAGTACAAACATAAAAACAAACTACACGAGGGTTACCTTGTGTATTTTTTTTTTTTTTTTTTTTTTTTTATAAATTTCAAAACCTTTTTATTGATAGTATTACAATGAACAAATTATTTTGATTTACAATTTGCTCCTCTTTCTGCAATGCGCTGATGCATTCGAAGGAGGGCGTACATATAATACAATTTCAGATTGATGTTAAAAAGTCAACATATACGCAACACTAGGCGATGAGGCTCACCTACAGCTTACAACCGGGAAAAAACTAAAAACTAAACCTATATCTAGAACCTAAGTCTAAAGCGTTCCTGCCGCGACAGCGTCCTGCCATCGTTGGGGGAACGGAGCGGGGGTTATCGTGTTAAACACCGGCTTTGTCAAGTACTGTAGGGAGTCGAAAAATTTGATATGTCTACGTTGGATGAATTCATCCACAGTAGGCAAATCAAAGATCTCGTGAAGTTCACTGTTTCTCCGCTGCTGGAATGAAGTATTTCTGACCACTTTCATTAGTATACCGTTTTGGAATTGTTGGAGTCGCCGAGCTGTCGTAGACGGCATATGACGAAGAAGCGGTGCACCGTACAGCAGAGTAGGCCTGAGTATGCTCTTGTAGATCAATTACCTAGTGTACTGCAGAGCTGTGCATTTTAAGTTCTTTAGACCGTAATAAAACCCGCATTAGTATGATTTTTCGCTGTAATTATAATTCGTGCTATAGTGGAACATACAGACAGACACATGATAGCCGTTGTCTGAAAGTAGAGCTTCACCCTTCGCATTGTCGCCAGGATTCACTCGCTTTAGCAGGTCCCCCCAGATGGCGGCGTAGGCTAGGCCCGCCAACTCCTCAGGGTTCAATAACATGGAGGCGACCTATTGTGCAACTCACTGGCGCAATGGAGCAGCGCTACACAGTACACAGTCTCTTCTCAGCCGAAACAGGGTTTTCACTTAATGTTCTTATTTAGGGCGACAAAGGCGGGTTATCTACGAGCTACTGCTAACACTAATTGCCAAGTGAGAAGGGTGCGGCTATACGTTCAAACATGTAAGGGGCGTCTTTCGCCTTTCTGATCGTTCGCTTGTTAATTGATAGTGATCAAATCAAGATCTAAATTGATTGCTCAATTTTATTAATTTTATTTTTATAAACATGTACAATCAAAAGCAGTTTTTCTAACAAAACAACTGAACATAACAGAAATTATATATAAACATTTAAAAAAATAAATTGTCGTTAAACTGCTTTTATGTTTTTTTTAATGTAGATTCCACTAAACCCCCAACGTATTGTACAAATTCTAAACACACAAAAAACAAGGTCCAAGTCATATAATTGGATGCCCTATAAAATATGCTTAGTTAAAAACAAATTGTTCATTACATATTAATTATCTGATTAACACCACGTACTATTTTTACAAAGGATTACATTTATTTTTTGCATCACCGGAGGAATAAATGGAACTAGCATCCCTCTAAAAAAGTTTTGGAATAGTAAGTCTATAATATAGTACAAGCCTCTTCTACAATTTTTTTATTCAAAGCATAGCTCTTTCAATAGCCCATTTCTGTCCCTTCTGAATTACAACCTATTAGAGGGCATTATCTCAATATAAAACGCTAGTTTTGAATACAAAATATACAACAAGCTTGACCAACTGGAAATAAAATTCAAAGAATACCAATTACACATTATATTTTGATTAAAATTGCACTTAACAAAAGTAAATAAATTAGAATAAAATTCTACATGAAAGATGTCTGACTCATATCTCCTGACTACCTGATTCTAATCATAAAAGCTGTTTTAGATTTAAAGTTATCTTATTTTTTTTTTTACAGATTAAGCATCGACACGGTCATATTTTTAATTTTGGCGATAGAAGGGTGTAAAATTAAATTATTAGTTGTTGAAATGACCACATTTGGTCACCGAGACGGTTTAAACCTTTGCATGGCGACAAGCCCAAGGGTCGAAGTTCTACCTTACGCTCTAGCGTATACAACATATTGCCGTGGAATATACAACATGTTTTACAAATTGTCGAACATTAATGAATGATAAATATGATGCCTAGCACTACTGATGATAAGATCGATCACTTATAATGTCTTAATTTTTTTTTAGGTCATGTCAACAACACGATGTTTTTAATTATTTATTTTATTATTAAATATTACAATTTTACAGCACTTAGGAAGAAAGTTGTTAGCGTGATTTGGGTTTTTTACACTATTCAAAGTCCCTGATGCAGACCGTGGCGCAGGCGGCACCCCAGTCCTAACTGTCTGGTAGCCAGGACGTGTACGCGAATTTTAAGAAGACGAGGACTGATCGGAAGATCTTTTACTTGTGACAAATTCACTGAATAGTTTTCCCACGATGACGATGGTCAAACCCATCATTATACTCGATTGATTGTCGTTGGTCATTTTAGTGACTACATGTTAAAGACTACAGTCCAAGACTAAAGGGGACTACAAAATAATAAATAAATATAAGTATTTTTGATCATAAATACCAGGCAAAGGTTTTTCACAATAAATAAATATGTGAGGAGTCTAAGGAGTTTCGTTTATGTCTATGTAAAAAGTACAACTTAGTTCATAATTGATAATAGCAGTAATAGGACAAACGATATATGGATTAACTAGTTAACGATCATCAGATTACATCTTTAAAGAATGTGATATTGCAGCTTTTATATGAATGAGAATGGTTTTTTTTTGTAATTAACAATTGATCGATTAATTTTCGAGTCATGAAGATATCGAGGGAAGGTTCCAGGTCAAGTTTGACATCTTTAGATACGCCAGTGGCCTTCAAGGCTGTCCAACGCATCAGCAAAAACGTGAAAAGAAGATTACGAAAAAAGTAACTAACAGTTGCAAATCTAAATGAGCGACAATGATCTTGTTTTGCCAGTTCTTTGGCGACCGACCGGCAAGTCAAATCCAACGTCAGCTCTGACTGCAAAACTGATCTATTTTTGCGAACTACCTGGATCACTGGGAACAGATGAACCGGAAAATAAGGAAACAAAAGCCTGTAATCTTATATCAATACGTAACGGAGCCCTTCCTGATTGGAAGGAGGGGAGAGTAAGGACCCCCTGCATATCAATAATTCACTTTTCACTAGACCCATGAAACATATTTACAACGGCCTATTGCCAAAACTGTAAGAAGAGGATATACGGTATATATATTCTGTAACAGGTATGGAAAAATTGTCTTTTATATGTGTACAATCTTAACTATCTAAAATTTCAGAGGTATATTCAAAGTCGGTTTATCTTAAATATGTAAAAATGATTTGAAACGTGAAAATTTCTGCCATATTTCTTTAACAATCGGTCACGGATTTAGATTAGATCCAAGCATAAAATATTTAATATCGCTGTAGCGACCGCTAACTACATAAGTTAAATCACCCTATACTCTGGTGCATATATAATGTAAATCATTGTAGAAGTTTTAAGCAATAAACCATGCGCGGGACCGGCAGTCATAAACAAGTCAAACGTAAGAGGGTCGACAGCCGTCAGCCATAAACAGAACCTTTTAGACCAAGGGTGGCCACCCGCCGGTCATAAACCTGAAAGGGTTGGCCACCTGGCCACCATAAACAGACCCTTTTTAGACCTGCGACATCTTCCGGCAGGAAGGGGAAATGGTATTTAACCCCGGGGCTTCTGACCCTAAACCCTACTCTCTCCTCATCGCCTCTGAGTCTGTCACCCTGTCTTTTAGTCTCCTTGCAGACCCTCTGACGACTTGTACTTGTGGCGCTTCTGGGCTCCCTCTCGAACTCTGAAAACTGGCCTTATTCTTTATGAAACCTCTGTACCTCTTCTCTTGAACATAGTGCATTGTCGGGGCACATACCTATCATAAATGGAGTCAGATAGTAACGCCGTCATGGAACGATTGTCCAGGTTATTAACTCGAACAATCCGCACTTGTCACCAGGGCTAGGTGATCAGGCACCTCCTACTGACAACCCGACAATCGCATTATAGAAAAGACTCTGTATCGTCTCGTACGGGCAAATTTGAACAAAGTTTTTTTTTTAATATCATTTCTTTTTAGCGATGTTCAGTGACCGAGATTATTCAATAAATGAAACCAATCATTTTGAGCATAAACAAATAACGGGCATAAATGCTATTAATCACTGTTAAAATGGGGGGGGGGAATGTAGTCAGGTTACTAATATTTGGATCTATGTCTTGGCGGTTTTACTTTCATAGACGATAAATGAAGGGAGTTGCGCAAAGGACTCTGGAGACAAACGAAGAGAAATTTATCTCATCATCAAAGGCCGTAGAAAGTTCTGGCCTTCTAATGAATGATCTATGTTCGTGTTTTATATTTAATCTTAAGGCTGTCATGTTGTGTAGGTGACAAGGAGGAAAATAGTTTCTGAGTTGGAATCCTGTTTCGGGAGTCGTAATGAGTTTTGGTATCGAACACCAAATTCGGCGAGGGGCATTTTCACCATGTTGCCGCACTCAGTCCCCAACAATCGACGGCCGGATCAATTCAGCCTTCTAGCTGCCAGTAGGTGGCAACGTTGACCTTCCCTTGTTGCCAAATCCCCTGGTTAGGCTCGATCACGTTATTATATTATGTTTTATATAACAATAGCATATGCAATAAAAAAAAAATGGCTCCAGCAATATTTATTTTATTACGACGAACTGAGAAACGATAGGTGATTGATTCCGAAGTTTTCGTCAGTGAATGGCGAGTTAGGTTAGGTTATGGAGCGAGAGTTTTCTCAGACCCGCCTAATTTGGTGCCCTCTGCTGAAAGTAATGTAAGCTAATTAGTGGCATGGCATTGCTCGATGGGCCAACGAATTACGTTGATTTTTCTTATCTGGTCAGGTACACTGTTATTTCATAGAATAAGAAAGCCACAATTGTTGTCTATCTGTTCTGGTGATTGTAAGTCTATTTGACTTGGATAAAACAAACACGATGACATAAGAAATACAGCTCCCTACAACAAATTCAGTAGGAATAATCAATTAATTATTATTAATAAAAAAAAATCATTCATGCTAATAAAGGAGTCAATCTATTGGGACTTCAGCGATAATTTTTAAATGTTTTTTCAGTTTTGTGCTTCCCCTATTTTGCCCTAGAGAAACGAAGTTCTCCATGTTATAAGGTCTTAAATTATATCAATATATTACATAATTATCATTTGATCGTCTTTTTTAAGTTTATATTTTTTAAACTTTTGGCCGGTGTAACTGTAATCTTGAGCAACTAGTGAGTAACATTGTATGGCGTGATGGAAAAATGATTTGCCTGGAGAAAGTTCTGCTACCTGCAGGGTAATTATACATGCAACTTTCCAATGACACACTTAATCTAAGGGTTTTTTTTTTTTGCTTTTTCTTGTAATTCCATGGAACTTACACGAAACACACGCAATGGTGTGTTTATTTCAAAACGTGTAAATTGTTTTGCAATGCTATCATAGAAGCGGTGGTGAAGGAAAAGAAACTAACTAGTAAGGCGGTGGGTATTCTTGAAAATTTCTTTTGAAATCTCTAAGTTATAAATTATACCTTCAGACCATATTCTGGAAATTATTGCCTTGCGCAATAATTGGAAGAATAAATGGTACAGGACGAAAGACCATCAAGCCAAGGTAGTTGTGAATTCTCTCACAATGCAAATCCGAAGCTTGATGAAACTGGAAGTTAAATGATACAACTAATAATATTGTTTTTAAAGCCTTGGATCCTTGTAATAAAATAACTTTTATTCTTAATTCAAGACAAAAAAAAAAGTCTCTATCATCACCTTTATTTATTATATTGCATAAATGCATAAATTTAATAAATTAATTATACCTCGAGATATTTTATTTGATTTCATAGTCAATATAATGGGTTTTTTAAATTATAGATTATGTGATAATGGTATAATTAATAATATTTAAATGAGTTCAAGGTAATACACCTCATGCCGAACAGCTGACCTATGTTGTCAACATAACTGGTAAGAGGTATTAGTGTGGTTGGCACTAAGCTTGCTGCTTCTATACTTTAAATTTCTTATTCTTAACAGGAACTTCACTAGATCGTTGTTTGCAGTAGTCACACTAATCTTCACGACGACCAGTCACGCCAAAAAAATACGTAATGGGAGCCTGGTATGGAACCCAGCAGGTAGAAGACTCCGTGCTGTCTACTAGCTAGCTCATAAAGACAATCCATAATTTTTAATCTTGTTGCATCGTCGTGAGATTAAGGAAGGACATTTAAACGTCAAGACCTTGAATTGGATATTATACAAATATTCATGAATACAAATTTAAAAATGTATTGGATTTGACGATATTAGTTGTTTGTCGTCACGTCATCAAATGTATCCTTTAAATAAAATAGTCTCTCTATGACAAAAAGGAAACTCATTCGCTAAAACAGACCCAACCAGTTTATCTATTTTCTGATGTTGAATGCTTGCTGTTTCTGAACACTCATCAGCATTCTGAAGATTTGTAGTAGATGCATTTACCGCTGAAGAATGCACCATTGCCTACTGCAGCTGTTTACAAGGTCTATTTTGGCATGAGCGCAGTATCCGCAAATATCTGCTTCCACGTAGAATCCGCTTTGCTAGCGTAACGACTTTAGTTCTAGAAACATTTTGTCAACCGTAATGAAATCGATTTTTGATATTGTGATATTACTGTAGAAGTTGTGAATTATAACTTTGTGCTTTATTATCAGTAACGTAGAAGTTCATGAAATTCCATAGTAACCTATCCAACGGCCCTAATCCCGTAGCGCAGTCATTGCACTGCACCACTCATCCCTATAATCCTCTTCGGAGACTGAAACGGCAGTGGCCTCGTGACCTGATATAAATACGTCACCGTCGGAGTCCTGGCAATGGCCAGTCCTGAGCGTATGTGGCTCTCGCGCTCGTCGTCAACTTCCACTGGCTTGTATCCGGTGACGCGGCTGACGGAGGTGCGTGGGGGACTTCCCAAGACTCCGGTTCCTCTTTCGCAAGCGAGGCCAATGACAACCATGTGGATTTGGGAGGTCTCTGGGCTGTTTGTAAATACTGTATGAATGAGTGGGTGAATGAAAATTGTAAATATGGTATGAATGAGAACATTTATCACAATTACTTATTGCCTAATAAGGCAGATTGTAATTTTATCATACTAAAGAAGTTTCATATATATTGTCATTAATAGTTGACTACAGTTTAAAGGGATTTCTACCCCCCCCCCACACCCCCCCCATTTAGGAGAAAGAGTACGACCTTAACTTGGAAAGCCATCCAATTATAATTGAAGAAGTTCGAAGCGAATTGAAAGTCCGTCTTGAGAATAGAACACGCTTCTCGATGAAGTATTTATATAACCATTACAATCACTCAAAGATGAAATGTGAACATTCTATGTTAATAGACTAAAGATTATCATGTTCTATATCGTTCGTCTTTATAGGTCACGGGTCTCTGAAACCAAACCTGATCTATTTTCGTCTCGATCTAGATAACCCTGAGATTAGATACTGCTCGCTCTTTGACAGTATTTTGCAGCTAGTCAGTACTGTAACAACACGGATTATGTTAAAAGACTTGTTTGTACGTAATCATTTACAGTATAGTAGTTAAAATAAATATTAATCATTAACAGTGGAATAAAAATTTGTGACAGTATTGGATACTCCACTTTTTGACGGTTGACTATGTCATGGAGAGCAAACCGTGTTCGAGACCCAGTCCTGATAATATTATAAATAACAGTCCGTCTACAACTGAAACCTCTTCGTTAAAAATAACCACAGTACGGTACTTAGGCGTCCATCTCGACAAACGACTGAACGACTGGAACCCACACACGAGGCTAAAAAGACAAGAACTAAACAGACGCTTTGGACAACTGTACAGACTACTTAAAAGGACATCCCATCTCTCAATAGAAAATAAACTACTAATCTACAAAGTTATACTTAAACCAATCTGGACATTCGGAATAGAGCTATGGGGGACAGCAAAAAAGTGGAACATCAAGCGTATCCAATCCTTTCAATTAAAAGTCCTGAGAACAATAGTAAATGCCCCTTATTATGTCAGCAACAAAACCCTTCATAATGATCTTAATATACCCTACATTCTAGAACTCATCCCTTCCAAGTTTATGAAATTCCACAGTAGCCTTTCCAACCACCCTAATCCTGTAGCACAGTCATTGCACTGCTCCACTCATCCCTATAATCCTCCTCGGAGACTAAAACGGCAGTGGCCTCGTGACCTGCTATATACGCTTGACAGTGGGAGTCCTGGCAATGGCCAGTTTCTCCAATCATGTCCTGAGCGTCTGTGGCTCTCGCACTCTTGGTCAGCCTCCACTGGCTAGTATCCAGTGACACGGCCGACGGAGGAGCATGGGGGACTTCCCAGGACTCCGCTTTCTCTTCGCATGTGGATTTGGGAGGTCTCTGGGCTGTCTGTAAATATTGTATGAATGAGCGCGTGAATGATGAACTGTAAATATGGTATGAATGAGAGCATTTATCTTATTACTTATTGCCTTATAAAAGGCAGATTGTAATTATAGCCCAATAAAGGAGTATAAGTTAAAAAATAACCTTTTATAATATAAATATTCTGGGTTTCAGATGTTTGTAGATTATTTCGTTGCGATAATGTTACAATCAGTAATTGCATATAATTTTTACTGTGTCGGAGGTAATTGTATTTTTGTTAACGTTTATAAATTAAATACAGGAAGTGTAAAAATTGATTTTTTAAGCAAACTAAACTTAAAGAAATAACAAATTGTACTTTGGTCTACAGTCAGACCTTTTGATGAGTCAGTGAATTTTGTTGAACTGTGTCCTTTGTAACTGCTTTATTAACGAGAGTGCTATAGATTTGATGATACAATCCAATCGATTTCCGTACCCTATTCCCAATTTTGAAATACGTTCTAACATACCTTTCAAACTAACCTGCCGAGATATGACTCTGTATAGTAGCAATTCTTAATCGGCTACCAAATCTCACAAAACTGGATCCCGCCAATATGACCTGTATTTCACATCCCACGAATCTGCTTCCTTTGACAGTTATTTTCTCAAATCAAAACCACAATCCATTGAAAATCTATTCACATCATCATTTGTCACTCACGATGTTCCCAATCTTTAAATCTTGACTTCACCAGTTCCTTCTATCTAACAATTCATAATTCGTCATTATTATTCTTTTTATTCGTGTCCTATTTTAAAAAATTCTAGCAAACTAATTATAAAACAGCTAAATTGCCTTTCCATAATTGATAATTTATTCTTTACTGAAATGAAACGCGCTTCGTATCAGCGAGTCATAGAGTGAGGAACAAGGATGTTGCAGCCACTCATACAGTATTTACAAACAGCCCAGAGACCTCCCAAGTCCACACGCGAAAGAGGAGTCTTAGGAAGTCCCCCACGCTCCTCCGTCAGGCGCGTCACTGGATACGAGCCAGCGGAGGCTGGCATAGAGCACTAGAGCCACAGACGCTCAGGACATGATTGGAGAAACTGGCCATTGCTAGGACTCCCACTGTCACGTATTTATAGCCACTCACAGCGAGTTTACTCTCCGAGGAGGATTATGGGGATGTGTGGCGCAGTGGAATGACTGTGCTATGGGATTAGGATCGTTCCAATGGAATTTCATAATCTTGAAATCGATGAGTAGCAGCTCTTGTTAAAAGATAAAAAATATAATATTGTTAAAGATGAGTTAAATATCTCACATAAACAAATGGAGATAACTGACGATGACAACAGATGGCAATAGAGCTATTGAACGCGCTATTTCAATAAAGAATAAATTATATAAATGTTTTAAAATTATTTTCTTAGTTACAATTGTTAGCAAATGTCATTCAGACTCTGCTCATTATTTGTTTGGTTTCATGATTATGCTGTTGGTTCATTAAAGTCACCATATATGTACATAAGTATGTTATTATTTAAAAGCTCGCCACAGTGTAATGGATTAAATATTTTTCTTTTTTTGTCTGATAGACAAAATTATTTATACCCTTTTCTTGTTCTTAGGGGAAAATGCCCCTGAATAGTTTTGTTTTGTTTTTTCATTTCATTCTTCATTTAAGGTTTCCTTTTGAAAGCATTTATTTACATCCCTCTTAACAACGAAGTCATCTACTCAAATTAAATTTCACAGCAAAGTATGAGCTTTTTTCCATAGCTTTATTTTTTCGCTTAGTAAGTGGGATTTAAAAATAATTAAAGTTAGTTACTCTTTGGAATTCGTCTTCATGTCATGGAAAAATAAGATGCTACTTTTTTCCAGTCAACTTACTCTAAATTATAGAGCTCGAGGTGAAATAAAATGTCCCCACCTTATATCAAAGCTTTAAAAATCACTGCCTTTCTTGGAGGTTTGAACTTAAATCTTTCGTATCGTGAACCTTTAACCAATACACAGTTGCAACAGTGCCAATTAGACAGTTGCAGTCTCTTAACAACATGAGAGCGATCGCCGATAGTTATCGAAGATGTAAGACGATATACTGCAAGGCTTATACTTTCCTTGAAGGTACCTTCACTCGCCGGAAGTAATACACAGTCGTTTCCTATGACCGGTCGGCTGGCGGAGGGGGGCACGTTGTCTTCTTTCTCTCGGGAGAAAGTCGCAACGAGTTAGCTATGACGGGGAGCTGTGCAACGGGATCGCATGGGAACTTGCAGTGTTGAGGAGGAATATCTGTGTAATTATCCATGCAACTCTGTTATGAATATCTAGAAAAATTATAAAACACACAGAATAAAACTAACTCTTTGGATGGCCTCCAGCATTATTTACTCTGGTCTCATAGATACAGCCTCTTCTCATTCGTCGAGTTTAGCAAGGTTTCGAACCCCAAATATATACCTATGAAAATTGTATGATTATTTGAAATCCCTTTTGTAAATCAAGGATACAAAAACATTTAGATTTTTGCTGGCATTCTTTTGGAAGAGAGGCGAAGGAATGGCAGCTGCGGGGAGCATAATTGAGCAGAGGGGAAAAAAATTACATATATCTATTCCGTAGTTGAGCAGTTGTACAGAATTATCTAGCTAAAAAATAGTAGTGTTTATTTGTAATATAAACAAAATATAATATAATAACATCAAACACAACTAGTTTGTAAAATGATCACTGATTTCAAGGTATTTTTTTTTTTAATATCAAATATAGTTGTGTTTAAATGTCACAGACTAAAACTGGAGTACATTGGTTATATAATAATATAATATAATAACGTCAAACACAACTATTTTATAAAATGATCACTGATTTCAACATATATATTTTTTTTTTAATATCAAATATAGTTGTGTTTAACTGTTACAGACTAAAACTGTAGTACATTGGTTATAAACTAAATAACGAACATCACGATGTGAAGCAGAAATAACCACTAATAAACAGAAAAATACAAGTAGCTAAAATATTTATTGTGCCTGTTATTAGAAGCAATAGTGAATTTCATTTCTTAAAGAACTTTACATATCAAATCTTCATATCTATTTACCGACACTATTTACATTAAGTGATTTCTTTCATATTTCCGTTTATTGTGTAATAACGAACATATTTTGAAGTTTTGTGGATTGCGTATTAAAATTTCAGGTCGGTTGTATCCCTTGTTGATAAAACATTCAAACAAACTTGGATGAGGATTGCCCCGTATCTTTATTGAACTAGTGCCTCTCCAATTTTCGTTGCAATGACATATAAGAAAGTCATAAAGGTTCTAAGTACATTTTTTTTAATTTCTATGTCAAAAAAGTAATAAAATGCCATACATATAAACTGATAAAGATAAGTTACGACCAGTTGTTAAATAATAGGAAGTTGACAGGCCACGCGGACCCCGAGAGTTCATTTGCATGCGAATGCATTATGTATGAATGAGCCATCTCTTCGCAGATTGTCTATCACCTATTTATCTTCTCAGAGCAGAAGATCTCATCGGCTGTCCTGCCTGGAGGCCCTTTGCCATTACATCCTTGGTCAAGGTGATTTGTGTCTTCAATTCACGACCTTTTAAACCGAATATGCCAGCTGTTTTAAAGCATTCATTTCTAATCGTTCCCAGGAAGGACTCATCCCCGATCAATCTCCATCCCAACCCCTTTAATTGTCTTCCGGTGTAGCACAGGGAACATCAATTTCCATTCTTTTCTGTGTCTATATGAACGACATCATCCATACATCACTGATGATTCCACCTATATGCCGACGACGCCCAAGTTTACCTATCCTTTTCTCCTAGTCAGGTCCAGTCCAGAACTGGACCATATTGAGCCCAGGGTCTATCTCCATACATTGTTCCATTAGAATGCGCAGAAATCCAGTCGTCATTAAACAAATGCTATCCTGGAAAGACCACATCTCACAAATCACCCACCGATGCAGTTTCACAGCTCAATCGATCCCAACATCCCCCGGTACATGCACACCAACTTCTAGTTTCCTCTCTTGTACTCCCCCATTTTGACTATGGTTGCGATGTGTATGGTGCTCTCTGATAATCTCGAGGAACGGTTAAAGCGGCTGATGAGTTGTTGTCCTAAGAGTTATACTCGGGACCTCCAAAGACCGTCTCATTTCGCAGCACTACTCCGAGTTGGGATGGCTGCACGCTTCCGTCCGTCGCCAATACTTCCTTGGATCCCTCTTCAATACTATCATGACTAAAAAGCGCCCTTACCTTCACGACTTTCAATTCGTCCATCAAATTCCGCAATACAAGATTTCGCCCTCGTCCGACTTGTATTTCTTTCAAACATATCTGCTTCCTTTGACCGTTCTCTTCTTATTATGCCACTCATATAAATAGGAAATCTATTCACATCGGTATAGTTCATCACTATTTAAATATACTTAAATCTAGACTTAACTAGTTCTTTATCCCCCTCCAATCTAACCATCATTACTATTCTGTTTATTAATTTTTCATTTATCTCAGCAACCTTCCATGCTATTTTCATCCCTACTCATTTTTGAGTCAATTTTTAGCTGTAGGTTAATTAAGTACATCAGCCATAGTACATCATATTATACATACAGGTCGATACATAGTATTATTCATAATTTTTTTTTTTTTGTGAGCTACAAGGAACAGATAGATACTTCTTATTCTTAGGGGACAATGTCTCAGAATAAAGTGTTTAGTCATTTAATATTTTTAGAAATACTTACAAACTATTTGCTCAATTGCAATTTCGTTTCTTTTACCCCTAAAATTTGGTTAAATTATAAATTAAATTATATTTAAAAATAAATGCATATATATAAACCCATGGAGCACTAAGGACTTGTGCCTTGGGGTCATAAATAAATCGACTATTTATTAAACGATCGTGATTAAAACCGGTCCGAACAATAATACTATAACGTATTCGCTATCTCTGTCACTGACAATATCTGAAAAGATATTATTATTTATATAAGAAATAAAAACTTATTGGCTCCCAATAATTTTTTTATTTTTTAATTCCTTATTGTATTGTATTATTTTTACGTTAACTTGGGCGTTCTCAACGATCAAATTAGTAAGTGTTTAAAAAGCTGTCAAAAGAATCATCAACTTGAAAAAGCTTATAAGTCAGCAAAACGGGACAAGTTTTTTCTATCTTTAATCAAAAGCTCGCTATTGTCCAAGTGGGATATGACATAAAAACTATAATATATTTTTAAGTTAAGTCATTGCTTTTACTAAATCGTAAAGTAGACAGACAGACAGAAAAATATTATAACATTTCATGATTAAGAAGGACTTGGGCTCAATTCTCAGGACAAGATCTTTTCTTAAGTTAGAAGTACATTAGATACAAAACGACAGACTGTTTAGAACGACCTCAGACTTTCTCGCCCTAAGTAACAGATATTACCGGAGTGATACTTAGTTGTATGTCCAGTCGATAGTGATTTGTCCAATGCGCGTGACTTCTCAGGGGACTCTTTTACGTTACCATCGATTCATTCAGCTGCACGTAAGATCGTCTATGACACGACACATCGAAGACAACACGGGTCTCGGGAACAAACACATCATAACTAAAGACACTTCAAGCTAGGGAAGTAAGATATCTCTATATTTCCTCTTCGGGATACAAAGATTTATCTGAGGGATGTAGATACTTGCATACTAACAGGGACAAGGCAAGATTTATGTTGCATGTGCAAATATATCACGACTTCCAGCGCGGCCTAAAACTGAATGCAAATGAGCAGCGGTAAGAGGAAGCCTCGCGTTTGTGCACAAGTGGACGCGAAGGCTGAGGGACCTGCACCACAAGCTGCCATTAGCATACACACGGGGAAGGACGCTGCTGCCCAGAAACATCTGGGGGGACCTCGAACGCGGCCTCGCAGCAGAGGACATGCCACATTATAGGCTACAACTATTATTATTATTACTTGCTTTTTGTGATTTTTCGCTAATTGAATGGTAATTCAGATGATCCACATTCATTTGCAAGAAGCAGGGATAAATGCATGGAGGATTACCCGTAAATTACCTCTGAATCAGTGACAATCCCAGAGCTTCCCAGTGAGTCCCCATTACCTTTGGGGGGATAGGCTCCTGAGTTATGGCGTCAAACAGGTAAGAGATAAGTGAATGCCGAAATGTGCATGAGGCTCTGACACAGCATTGCAAGACATGTTCATTACCGGAAGTGCATATTATTGAGCAGACCCTATTCCCCTGGAAGAGGACTTCCAAGCAGAAGAGCCTCATGGGGTAAGATGGTCACAGCTTGCGTAGCTGTTGAGGCAACATACTCGTAGACAACACGGCTCAGCGACGTGCTGGCATGGAACTATGCTCTTGAACTAGGCGAAGTGCCCTGGGCATTTACTTATTTAAATTAATAATTTTCGATTCGAGACCACTGGCATGAAGTTAGCCAAAGGTAAAGCGGAGACAGTAGAAGGAATAAAATAATAAAAGTAAGGTTTAAAGTAGGACATTATTGTGACTTGATATTCTCGCGTGGGCTGTGGTTTAGATCTCTATGGACACGTCTTATAATTTCCGTACAAAAATAGTTGAGCAGAGATAAGATCTCTTCAGGACCGGATATTTAAAGGTAAATGAGGAAATTCGTACGTATCATGACGTGTGTCGGGCTCTGATAACTGAGTATCCCCAAAGTGGGGAGGAGACGCCCGCCGCGGGCTAGGGTCACTACAACCTCTTAGCCGCCGTCCGGCGAGCGCCCAGAAAGAGATAAGGCGGGCGGACCTGTGCTCTTTCACTGTGGTTACCGGTCTAGTCGGCGGGCAGCGTAATTCATTTTGATCTAACTCCATAAGATCTTTTGAAGGTGTGTGCCCCAACAAAAAACTATGTTCAGGAGAAGAGGTACAGGGTAGGTATTGTAGGTAGTTTATGCGGTCCTGGAATGATTACGAATTCACACTCGGTATCTGCGGGTAGGCGAAAACCGTCCGGATCCCAAAGGCGAACTGGAGAGAACCAGACTGGAATGCCGCGGGAGATGCTACTGGTAAGTTTGTAGGGCCACGGCGTTCGCGAGGGAGAGGTCCCTCCCAAGGAGGTGCTAGATTTAGCGAGACGAAGGCAGAGATTCCTACTAGGAAGGTGTGGGGCCTGACAACGCCGGACTAAAACATAGCGAGGTTAGGAGGGAGAGATGCAGAGGTAGTTGAATGAGAAGACCATGGTTTTGAGTACAGCAGCAAGCGCCAGTGCAGAGAGAGATAAGTGTTCAAGGTGCCGCTTTAATTCTTTCTGATTTTTTTTTTCTTTTTTTTTTCCCTTAGCTCTCAAACTTATAAAAATGGGTGAAAATAAAAGGAAAATTATTTTTAAGGGTGCATTTCACTAAGGGTAGTCCCATTTGAAGGATGTATGAGAAGGATATAGGCTGTTGATTTCCTAAAGGAGGCGGGTGGATTCAGGAAGGTAGTGAGAGTCTACGGATGGTGAGCCTAGGGGTACCTAGGCAATGGTTTGTAGTCGGCCAGGTCAAGCCTGGCCCACCCCACTGGGCCATCCCCACCACTGGCTGTTCTCCCCACTATCTTCTCCCCCACTCCGACTGACGTCATAAGCTTTATTAAACATATGGAAACAGTGATAGATATGATCTGATCGAGAAGAGGGTGACTTATAATTATTTGTAATTAAGAGGTGGCCGCAACAACGTGTTTAAACAGGCAGATTTCGGATCGCATTGAGTGAAGAACACCCAAAGTCAGGCCAGTCAAAACCTGAAGAACATTAAAATTACTATCGGGGAACTACAACAAAATTTTATTATGCTTGGGATGATAATAAACATTTTAACACGGTTCATAATTTCTTCTTAAGGTAAAACAGGCACGTTCAGGTGACATACACAAATGGTCAAAAGAAGAAAGCAGGGTGTATTGATTGAACGATACGAAGTGCAGACTGAGATATGGCATGAGATCCACGGACTGAGATGCCTGTATGTCTCATTGAGTTCATTCAGCTATCGAGGGGGGGGGGTCTATGATCGCCCTCTGCTGGCTGGAACAGCGCCAGACGTCCCGACCCACTTACATTAATTTTTTTATCAATCTATATTTCATCTTACATTATGTATCCGGGCGGTCTAGGCTCTTCAATCTTATAGGCCAACATAGATTTTTATGTTATTTTCTAACTATTTGGCGATAAAAAGGAACTATGCTCTAGGACAGTGTTGGCCAACCCAAATGATCTTGCGGGCCACTTTGGTAATGCATCATAACTCCCCGGGCCACATATAAAATTATATATCCCCATATTAGATTTAAACCCACTATAGACATTTTTTTGGAGTGAACAGTTGAAACATAATGAGTTATTATTATTGTGTTTACTATTACTGTTACATGTAAACATAGATAATATAATAATGATACTAAACGCGTCATATATTCGCAAGAATATTATTTCATAATCAAAGTTAATTTTTTCTCATAATTTCGACAGTTAATTTTTGAATATATATATATGCAAAAATAATGTATTTTTTTTAATACAATGGTTTTCATTACTTTGGCCATTATTTAATAAATATATTTTGTAAAATTGTAATGAATCCCGCGGGCCGGAAAAATGTACGAGGCGGGGGCCGCGGGTTGGCCACTCCTGCTCAAAGATATTCAGACCTATGTATAGCTGTTATTTTTGAGAAATAAATGAAAATTTATAATAAAAATTATTTAAGTTTTTTTTAATTAGATGTTTAAAAATTTGTTTGATAAACCTTTTAATGATAAAGAAAGAAACCCTTAAAAAGTGAAGCCTACCTATATGAAGGATTAAGTTAATAGCAATTCATTTCAAGTAATAAATCCTTACTCCAACTCCTCGGGAATCGTGGAGGCATTCTTATGTTGCAATTAGTACAAATATGTGAGGATTCTTAAGGCCGTATTTCTGACGAAATGAGTTACTCCGGTAATAAGTTAAAATGGGTTTGATAGAAATCTTTCTATTGTTGCTAGGTTTAATTTTGTTGTTGTCCCATAAATCTGTGCTCCTTTAAGCCTCAATGAATTTGCCTTCAGTTTTCGTGTCAGAGGTAGCAAAGATTAGCAGTTTGAGCCTTTTAAATCAAGTGTATCGTTCGCACGTTAATCGTTTATCGAGTGTCAGTTCAAGGTACTTCACTCTCCCTGTTTAAAGTACAGCATGGTTACTAACAAAAAAGCGTGGGAGGCAATACCCACGACGGAGCGTGAGATCCATGCCTGGCGATGTTGTTTTATATTATCCATGTGATACACCATTCGTGACCAAACACGACTACGTTAAGTGGTATTGAAGTGAGACTTAGGCTTGTTTCGGGTCTTTATTTTGTGCGCGACACATATAATAGAAATATTTACAAAATGACATTCAGGCTAATTAATAAATTATGGACAAAGTTTTCAGTGAAATTCAGTCGAGTGGGAAGGTTTGATAAAAAAAACAAAAAAACAACGTGCTATTGTTGTATGAATTAAAACTAGTTGCAATGTTCAGGTGAAGTGGAGTTGTTGGGTCATCACAGTGAACGTACGATAAAAGAGCAAGATCAGTAAGCCTATCTGTCATATCTCACTTATCATTGACAGCATGAACATACAAGTGCGACCGTAGAATCAATCATCTATTATAAGCTAAATATCTAAGACTGGAAATTGAATCTACGACTCATGCTGTTGGTTACGAAGCCACTTAGTGTATATCAATCCAGACCACGGACACTGGGAACAGTTCGTAGAATTGTGAAGACACTGAAGGTGCACAAAGCAGATAGAACAGGGCCAGATTACGTAAGTAGCCAAGGTCGCCGATGGAGGTCGTGTTTTCGCACAGACTCGTAGCAAAAAACTTCGTTTCTTTTCTATTTTTATTTTATAGCAGTGAAACGGAAGATATAATTTATTTTATTTTTTTTTTGGATAATATCTATTATATTTATAATAATGATGCAAATAAGATGTAAAGAAGAAGACAGATATTTTTTCTTTTGTGGCATTTAACCAGCGTAATATTTCTGAAGGCCATAGAGAAGATTCCCACACGGTAAGCCTCGTACATTGTACAACTGCCCCAGATCAAAAAATCGTTTCAAAAACGAAATTGACAAATTAAAATCAATACAAAAAAGTCCAATAACATCAATTTCGATTTTCGAAATAAATCTCTGTTAGGCAAGCCCTTGCGTCAATTTTCACTAATCCATTTTTTTGTTGATTTAAATATTTATATTCAATTTAGTCTTTATTATTGTTTTATCGTGATTTCAACGATTTATAAGATTTGACTATTGTTTGTCAAACTGTTGACTGTTGTTGTATGAAACCCCCAATTTATGGGTTTAATTTTAATGTTTAAAATATCATTTGACCTGTTTTAAATGGGAATTTAAGGTTATTAAGCTCTATGTTTCTTTGATTCTCTGTTTCTGGATGGTTTAAACTGTTGAAATGGTCTGTGTTTTATAAAAACTGTGTGAATGACACAAATCCAATCTTTTAATAATTAAGAAAATAATATTCACGCTAGGAACAAAAAAAGAAAAATGAACATCTAAGGTAGTTTAGTATTGGCCAGGTCTTTTGGCAGGCAAAAGTTTCAATAAAAAAAATGGAATATTTCCCAAAACCGAACATTGGTTCATTTTTATATTTATTTAAAATAATATGTTATTAATATATATATAATAAACTACATGTTCATTTATATTTTCAAGTATCCAAGCAGCTTTTATTTATAGTATAAGTGACGTAGGTACGGTGTAAAATTTCAAAAATCTTTTAAATTATAGAGCTACAGGTAAAAGAAAAATGCCACTTAGCAATTAGCAATTGATGATAATAATGTAATGATCAGCAAACAAGATATACTATAGTAGTAAAGGCTAAAAGAAGGAAATTTCTTAAAATTTATTCACCAAATTAAGGGTCTTTCAAAAAAAAAAATTCAAATGAGTTTATTTAGCAATTAGTTAGTTAACCATATTAATATTCAAAGTTTTATTATGTTGCTTTAGGAAAAATCACTGGTAAATACTATTACGTTCTTCAAATAAATTAGTTTTATTGTTAACTTTAAATTTATTTTATTTACTATTTACTATTAGGTTCTATTAACAAAAATAAATCTGGCAAAAAGATGAATTTAATTACAAAAAAAAAACTTAAATTAATTATTTATAAATACTTGTTTACAATGTTGCTTCTTCTTCTTCTTTTATCCTCATCAATTATTTCCAAACCAAATCAATTCTTTTTCTTTTCTTGCAATGGCTCTTCTTGGTTCTGCCAAGTCCAATACCACTAACCAAAAGAAATTTTAAATTCTTTCTGACTCACAATTTACAGCTAACATGTATCACGGGCCGATCCCAAAACCAGAGTCTAACTGAGTGTGTTCTCTCAGAACCACAATAACCACTAATTATAACTGGCTAAAACTAGAGAGTAATTTTGTGTGTGTTCATTATGATACAACAACAACTATACTATCTTTTGTTTTTTTTTTCATACACTCTCACTTGTTTATATTTTGCCTTCTTGATAAGTTGGATTAAATATTATATAAAAAGTCCACAATATCTAATATCACAACAATACATATAAGATTCGTTTTCAAAAATAGTAGTTTCCTATATTGATGTTTCCATTATTTTTAGCGCCATTAGGATATCATATGATATCTCCCACGCAAAATTTCAAACAAGAGCTTTAAAAAAACTAAGAACATTACTTTATTCGTAGTTTCAATGAGTTGTTATTATTCTCCACCATATGAGAATATATTATTGTTATTACTCATTCGATACTCTTTTTTCCAATTGTTGAATTATTGCAAAATGAGTTATCATTTTTGGAATTTAAACCAATAGTACTTATGCCACTCATACTTTGAATAAAAGTATAGTGGGTAGTCTAAAATATGTCACGAATCTTCAGTTGTAGCATATTCGAGGAAATTGACGGGTCCGAAGAGGCAGGCTTTACTTTCATATATGTATGGGAAACGTTTTTTGTTTGTGCGTTCTTTGATAATTTAATCAATGTATATACCTAAATTTAAAAAAATTAAATTTTGAGAGATGCATTAGAATTCAATATTTTTCTCATTTTTATTTTAAAAGTTAAGTAATTCCAGATACCAAAATGGCAAATAAAATAAAAAATTTTTGAAAAAAAGTTACTTTGTATTCACAATTAGAAAATTGAGCGGAGCCAATCTTGCAATTGCCAGACTTGCATCCTTGGATCTACCATAAATAAAATTTCCCATGTTTCGGAATTTGATTGAATACTAATACAGCTGCTATTCATAATAAAAAGCGGTAAAAAAAAAAATTAATGGACTTAAACTAAATAAAAAAGAAATTAATACTTTTATAATCCGTTAATACAATATAATAAAACTGTACAGCTTTGAACTAAATCTCAAACCACTTGAATCAGCAACAAAACGCTGAGTTTCACTTGCACCATTTCAATTATTTCTATTCACTTTTCTAATAGTACGCAATTTTCGAAATTTGATTTGTATTATTACTACCACGTGCAGTGAAAGTGTATTTGTGAGTCCTCGATAGTTGCCATTGTACAGTATTAAGACGTACATTCTTCTCACTAACTACATTGTTAATAGTTTTTGTTTTTTTTTTCGTTCAGAAACATAAGGTCCACTCGAAATTCGTCCATACTTACCAATCAGACGATTGTCACATTAAATTAATTTCTATCAACCCTACTGTTAAATGAACTCAATTAAGATCAGAGCTATACTCGGATTTAATATCGTCCGAGCGAATTCGCACAATATTTTATATATTTTAGCCATACTAAGAAGTTTTGACGCAATCATTTAACAAGTATTTAGCAAACTCAAGAGGAGTTAACCGGTGCGCACCCTGGCTAATTCATGTATATTTATTACTCAAAAACAAAATTTAGTTCAATAAGATATGTAGCAAGATTTTTTGCTATAAAACTAGAAAAGAAATTAACAAACTTTGAATCAGCCTGGATTTAAACGTAAAAAAAAATTAAACGTTACGTATTTTTTAAAATATTTAGTAAGTAATTAGTACACGAGTATACGCGTACCAGTTTGAAAGGAGATTTAAACAGTTTAAAACCGAATCGAAACAACGGGTCACCTTTTTTATATGATAGATGCATAAATTGAAATTACTGTTATATAATAATAATATAAAAAAATAATAACTGTTGAAATAAATTACTGAAGGTGAGCCCCATCACCTAGCATTATATTCATTGCATTGTAATTTTAACGACAACCTGTATTGTTATGTAACCCAACCTCCTTCGAATGCATCAGCGCATCGCAAAAAGAGGAGAATTGTTAATTGTTGAAAATGTTTAATTAAAGGGGTTTAGACGAGGGGGAAAATGCATAAATTGCGCAGTTGTATCAAGTAAGGACGAAAGAACTGGATATTTTGTCATCATCAGAGCCACATTGCTCTAAAATACAATGCGGCAAATGAGAACTTCTGGAATATAGTTCTTGGACAGAAACAAATTTCCATCCTAACTTGTAAAAAAAAATACATCATACGAGATAAAATCGTTTATATCTTATGTCACCAAACCCTTGTGTAAAATATTGTTTTTAAACAATGAATATCATAAAACCAAACTGCAGGTCTAGGACTTACTGAGTCTCTTCATTGTTGCTTACGAGTGGGATTATCAAATACTCCTCTAATTATGAAACTATGGCTAATGGTATCTATTATTAAATAATAATTTGTTTTACATATAACTTGTATTTTTTTTTTATATTAGGAACATTATAAACTATCCTCAAGTGTAAAATTACTTTAAACAACTACGCGGTCGTTAAAGCGGTATTTGATACAAAAAGGTTGATGGCCCTTGCCTGCATTGACTGACGAGAACTGTGGCTGAAAGCTGCCCGAGTTGAGGACTTGGGACTGAGCTAAAGAACAGCCTACAAAATCCCCAAGAGGCCTAAGGGAGAGTCGAAATTACAATTTCAATGAGGCGAGGCCTGTGAAGTCCACGAGAAGCCCTGTCAGTGGAGACTCCCTCTAAGTCTGTATAATCACTACTGTAAGTCAGCATTTACCTCGGAGTGGATCAGGGCACTCTCTCTTAACCGCCACTACGGATTATCCGGCTAGGTAAGGGGAAATATAAATATATAGGTGAGGCCCATTTCATTTTTTTTTTTTTAAACTTACATTTAACTTACAAAGTTAACTACACTTTTTTTTTTAATCATGGAATAAAATGTTTGGCAACAAGAAGTAGTCAACTCCATCTGCACTACCTTTTTTCGAGTTACATGTCACATCTTATGTAAACAAAAATAGTTTTTGGTGCAAGAAGGATGTATAATGTATTTATTATTTATAGATAATGTTGTTGATGTAGATTGTAAAAATAAATTTGTAAAATAAAATTGGGACATTGTTGCAAACACTCGTCAACTCGAAAATGACGAATTTCTAATAAATAAAATAAATTTTCTACCACATAATGTGTCTGTAAAACAAAATGTGTATGTAACCTTAAAAATACTGTTTTAACTGTTGTTGTTTTTTTCCCCCTAAAATATTGTGTCTGGTTGACTTCACCAACGAAAACTTAAATATTCATTTTAATTATAGTATTCCTTCTGAATTACTGAGATCAAAATTTTTATTAAGAAAAAAAGGTTTGTTAATTCCTTCGTGGCGATCACAATATCCTTCATTTTCAACCGATGTGCTATTTCATCAAATGTATTTAAAAGAAGAACGTTCAATTGTTTTCTATCACAAAGAAATAAGTCAATACATAAAGTGACAATTAATATGTTGGTTTTTGTTTCATTTCGTATTATATTACATAGTTTACTACCCCCAAAATATTGTGTCTGGTTGACTTCACCAACGAAAACTTAAATATTCATTTTGATTATAGTATTCCTTCTGAATTACTGAGATCAAAATTTTTATTAAGAAAAAAAGGTTTGTTAATTCCTTCGTGGCGATCACAATATCCTTCATTTTCAACCGATGTGCTATTTCATCAAATGTATTTAAAAGAAGAACGTTCAATTGTTTTCTATCACAAAGAAATAAGTCAATACATAAAGTGACAATTAATATGTTGGTTTTTGTTTCATTTCGTATTATATTACATAGTTTACTACCCCCAAAATATTGTGTCTGGTTGACTTCACCAACGAAAACTTAAATATTCATTTTGATTATAGCATTCTTTCTGAATCACTCAGATCAAAATTTTTATTAAGAAAAAAAGGTTTGTTAATTCCTTCGTGGCGATCACAATATCCTTCATTTTCAACCGATGTGCTATTTCATCAAATGTATTTAAAAGAAGAACGTTCAATAGTTTTCTATCACAAAGAAATAAGTCAATACATAAAGTGACAATTAATATGTTGGTTTTTGTTTCATTTCGTATTATATTACATAGTTTACTACCCCCAAAATATTGTGTCTGGTTGACTTCACCAACGAAAACTTAAATATTCATTTTGATTATAGTATTCTTTCTGAATCATTCAGATCAAAATTTTTATTAAGAAAAAAAGGTTTGTTAATTCCTTCGTGACGATAGCAATATCCTTCATTTTCAACCGATGTGCTATTTCATCAAATGTATTTAAAAGAAGAACGTTCAATAGTTTTCTATCACAAAGAAATAAGTCAATACATAAAGTGACAATTAATATGTTGGTTTTTGTTTCATTTCGTATTATATTACATAGTTTACTACCCCCAAAATATTGTGTCTGGTTGACTTCACCAACGAAAACTTAAATATTCATTTTGATTATAGTATTCTTTCTGAATCACTCAGATCAAAATTTTTATTAAGAAAAAAAGGTTTGTTAATTCCTTCGTGACGATCGCAATATCCTTCATTTTCAACCGATGTGCTATTTCATCAAATGTATTTAAAATAAGAACGTTCAATTGTTTTCTATCACAAAGAAATAAGTCAATACATAAAGTGACAATTAATATGTTGGTTTTTGTTTCATTTCGTATTATATTACATAGTTTACTACCCCCAAAATATTGTGTCTGGTTGACTTCACCAACGAAAACTTAAATATTCATTTTGATTATAGTATTCTTTCTGAATCACTCAGATCAAAATTTTTATTAAGAAAAAAAGGTTTGTTAATTCCTTCGTGACGATCGCAATATCCTTCATTTTCAACCGATGTGCTATTTCATCAAATGTATTTAAAATAAGAACGTTCAATTGTTTTCTATCACAAAGAAATAAGTCAATACATAAAGTGACAATTAATATGTTGGTTTTTGTTTCATTTCGTATTATATTACATAGTTTACTACCCCCAAAATATTGTGTCTGGTTGACTTCACCAACGAAAACTTAAATATTCATTTGATTATAGTATTCTTTCTGAATCACTCAGATCAAAATTTTTATTAAGAAAAAAAGGTTTGTTAATTCCTTCGTGACGATCGCAATATCCTTCATTTTCAACCGATGTGCTATTTCATCAAATGTATTTAAAATAAGAACGTTCAATTGTTTTCTATCACAAAGAAATAAGTCAATACATAAAGTGACAATTAATATGTTGGTTTTTGTTTCATTTCGTATTATATTACATAGTTTACTACCCCCAAAATATTGTGTCTGGTTGACTTCACCAACGAAAACTTAAATATTCATTTGATTATAGTATTCTTTCTGAATCACTCAGATCAAAATTTTTATTAAGAAAAAAAGGTTTGTTAATTCCTTCGTGACGATCGCAATATCCTTCATTTTCAACCGATGTGCTATTTCATCAAATGTATTTAAAATAAGAACGTTCAATTGTTTTCTATCACAAAGAAATAAGTCAATACATAAAGTGACAATTAATATGTTGGCTTTTGTTTCATTTCGTATTATATTACATAGTTTACTACCCCCAAAATATTGTGTCTGGTTGACTTCACCAACGAAAACTTAAATATTCATTTGATTATAGATTCTTTCTGAATCACTCAGATCAAAATTTTTATTAATAAAAAAAGGTTTGTTAATTCCTTCGTGACGATCGCAATATCCTTCATTTTCAACCGATGTGCTATTTCATCAAATGTATTTAAAATAAGAACGTTCAATTGTTTTCTATCACAAAGAAATAAGTCAATACATAAAGTGACAATTAATATGTTGGTTTTTGTTTCATTTCGTATTATAGTACATACTTTACTATTTATTATGCATTAATAAGTGCATCTAACTTGGGGTAATTTTATTTATTGTTTTATGTGCAAATCTTCGTATGTATGACGTATTTGCATATTTATGTATGGATATGAATACCCAACAGTGAGGTGTGAGTAAATTTGTGTTAATATTTCATTTCTTTTTTCGATTTTCATTTAGTTTTATTTATACGAATTGTTTTATTTACATTTGTTTTTTCTATGTATATCTATATATTTTTTGTAAATCATCATCTTATTTAATTTTATTTCTCCGCACATTGTAAATTAAATTTCTCAAGCATTTACGACGGAGCAGTTTAAGACGGAACAGTAGGGCCCGGTATGACGCGTAAGGGCAAGTGGGAAGTATATAAGGGATTGGTATTGATGGAAGAGGGTAAGGACAGGGGGTGACGACAATAATCGATTTATGATGGGCAATTGTAAGTAGGCACTTGGCAAGAAGCTGGAAGCATGTCAAATTATATTTCAGGAATCTTTTAATGGTTAATTTTAAACGAAAAGATATTTATCTGACCGGGAGGGATGTCCATTTTGGGGGATGGACCCTTGGATCTTAACCGGGAGAGTAAAGTTATTTTCTCAGCCTGATTCCTAAGCCACTACTAGTTAGATGTATTCGCGTAGTATACTTCATCTTAGTGAGAGAATGATAAACAATCCAGAGCTATAATGATCTTTCAAGTCAATACTTAGATGGTCAGGGCAAGACGAAACCCTTCATCCTACAAGAGCCAATCCTACTAAACATAGTGTTCCAATCTAAAAAAAAAAATTGGGTACATAAGCGTGAACTAAATAAATTAAATGGCCGTTGTAAAATAAAATAAAAATTCTCATCCCTTTCCATAGATCAATTATTTTATGTGGAGAGTAATTAAACGGAAAAAAAAGCACGATAAAGGTAAATTATGATAGAACTCTACAACTGCTGAATGGTTTGAAGATTGTGGGTTAAAAGCAGACGAAAAGTTACTCAGATTTTGCTTTGAGATATAAATAATGTAAAAATTCACTCATCATATCCTAAAACAAAAAACAAAACGAAATCGAGGGTACATACTAGGAATAAATAACAAATAAAACATAATAACGTAAAATAAATCATAAAATTATTCAGAATAGCATAGATCACAGATTTGGGGATTTAACAGAAAATTTCAGACTTTCTAGAGAAAAGTACCAACGTGTGAAAGGTCTTGACCTCGGAATCAATAGACTATCCTTTGTGAGCCCGAAGCTTCGTTCAATTTGTGACCCCACAAAACGGCTAAGTGTTTAGGCCCTTTGTCATCCGACCCCGTTCGGTATGTGAGCTCGTCTGTGAAGGTAAATTCGACTTGATTTATTAAAAACTTCGAAAATTTTAAACAAACGCCAATCTATATAAAATCCTCACTGTGATTTGATTGTGGAGCACGAAGCAAAAGATAAATTTTCAAACAAGTACGTAACGTAATCATCACTGCGTTTGTTCTACAGTCATCAGTCCCAGCGCTTTATCCCAACAAAGGCCGGCTTGCCATAAAGCAAACAATGAGGCATTAGGCCATTGACGCCCCGCCAGCAATGCTCCGTATTTGTGTGCTGTGCAAATTTCTGTAACTTGGTTTAACTGTAGGTGCGCCCGAGAATCAGCACAACGAAGAAAGGGACAAAACAAGCCACATCAAGCCCTACCTTCTGTACTTCAGGAACAATCAAGCAGGCCTCTTTTAACTCTGCATAACACAACTTTTAAGATTTTAATAACTTTTAAAGAACAAAACCCAAATTTTAACTGGTCTGGAATTCCGAAACCTCCCACTTGCAGTCCATGCCTGACCCTCTCCCACCTGATACAGTATTTACTGTAAGCTATCACATTAGCCTGAGTTGTTTTTATTAGTAAAGTGGTATTTAAGTCTTTAATAACACGAGATCGCTAATTATACATTTAGCCACCGTTAACGTGATCCAATCAATATGGCATTTTTAATGTCCACGATCCAAAATTTTAATAAATATAAAATAATGGAGAGTGCGAACAAATTAATTAAACGTAGACAAATAAATTTCAGATGTTTGTTATATAAATATATGTGTGTAATATAACTTGGATTTGACAATTTTAATTATTATGCTGTTTATTGTTATATTTTGATAAATTTTAAATGCCTGAACCCTGACATGAACGTTATTTCATAAATATAAATTTTTAATGTTTATAAAAATGTAAAATAAATCGTTTGAAGTGTTCCTCTCAAGAGTATTAATAAATTAATTTTGTAAGAAGTTGGTTGTTATATTTTCCATATGCTTACAGAGAATGTTTAGTCAATCACACAAGCTTATTTTATTACAGATATAACAGGATAAACCGATATGAAGTGTATGAAAAAACACGAATGCACACAACGCTAATAAGTTGAAAATAATATATGCATAAATGACTGGTAATTCAATTGATTACTTTTGGTAAAACAACTTAGTTAAATAGTTAATTTTTAACGTATCATTAGATGATTCAATTTGTCATTGATCGTTATTTATAAAATGAAACGAGGCTATCCCTTAACAAAAATATGCACTAATCATCTAGCATTTGCGGCATATATAAAATAAATTATTGAACTCACATGAAGGTGGATATAGTTTACAGCTCACCTGTAACATAATAAATAAATAAATTATTACATTACATAAATTATTTAGTATGCTAGTTAGTCAGCACTGAATTAATGATAATAAAAAGTTTCTCAATTACTTCTTGATCTAACATTAATAAATAAGACCTTCATGGTAATTAATACAGGTGAATAAATGAATAAGGTGAATTGCAATAATAATTGATTGGCAAGGAAAAGCTGTGAAGAATTAACTTACCAGAAGAAGTCAAGAGTCGTTACTTTCAAATGGTTACTAATAATTGTAATGGCATTGTAATAAGCGCTAACGATAGAAACCGTACATTAACATATATAACTTAATAAATAATTTACAATTTATTTGTAATTAGTTTTTGTACTTTGTTTTAGTTAACAGTCCTTAACGGAGAACAGCATACAAAACATTTGAAAGCCACACAATCTTCATTTTTATTCTTTTCACAAAATAAAGTTTTTATAAAAAAAAAAAGGCGCGAAATGACATTAGTTTGCGTTTTCTTATTTTTTTTAGAGGATTTTGAAAAACATTTTCATAACATTTTCACTGAACTTATAATAACGATTGTTTGACGCAAAAAAAGTTTTTTTTTATCTTTAATGAGGGTAGAATAATATAATAAGACAGAAATGCGAATTTTAAACAAATAAATATAGACGGGAAACTTCTTCATTGTGATAAAATTACAATCTGCCTTATTAGGCAATAATTAATTGTGACAAATGCTCTCATTCATACCATATTTACAATTTTCATTCATACAGCCCAGAGACCTCCCGAATCCACAGGGTTGTCACCTCCCTGGCATGCGAAAGAGGAAGCGGAGTTTTGGGAATTCCCCTACGCTCCTCCGTCTGCCGCGTCATCACATACGAGCCAGTGGAGGCTGACGTACGCTCAGAACAGAACAATTATAAAGAGCAAATAGTGTAGTCAAAAGACCGCGGTAAAAAAAGGTTTAGCCAATGAAATCATATTTACAGTCGGAATAGCTGAGTATCTCACCATCATTTGATGGTTTGCTTGGAATTTACTATTTACTATTTATTATGCTCCAACACAAGCGACGCAAGTCACAGAAATAAATCATTATTACTGCTATTAATTTTTATCGTATTGAGTTTATTCCCTATTTCAATATATCTCAGCGTGCTTTATTCCCCTCCAGGTAATAATCCAAATATTTTCTTCGACGTTACTATATTCATTTGTGATTTTCTCAATAGTATGCTGTTTGTTCATTGAAATCCCCGCATTTTTATTCGTAAGCTAGCCGTATCAGAGTAATTTGAGATACATTTTTTCCAACTAGATGGAACCCACACACAAGGCTAAAAAGACAAGAACTAAACAGATGCTTTGGACACCTGTACAGACTACTTCAAAGGACATCCCATCTCTCAATAGAAAATAAATTAACTAATCTACAAGGTTATACTTAAGCCAATCTCGACATACGGAATTGAGCTATGGGGGACAGCAAAAAAGTGGAACATAAATCGAATCCAATCCTTTCAATTAAAAGTCCTGAGATCAATAGTAAATGGCCCTTATTACGTCAGCAACCCTTCATAATGATCTTAATATACCCTACTTTCTTGAACTCATCCCTTTCAAGTTTATAAAATTCCATAGTAACCTATCCAACCACCCTTATCCCGTAGCACAGTCATTGTACTGCACCACTCATCCCTATAAACCTCCCCAGAGACTGAAACGGCAGTGGCCTCGTGACCTGCTATAAATACGTGACAGTGGGAGCCTTGGCAATGGCCAGTTTCTCCAATCATGTCCTGAGCGTATGTGGCTCTCACGCTCCTGGTCAGCCTCCGCTGGCTCTTATCCGGTGTCGCGGCTGACAGAGGAGAGTGGGGGACTTCTCAAGACTCCGCCTTGGGATTTGGGAGGCCTCTGGGCTGTTTGTAAATACTGTATGAATGAACGAGTGAATGAAAATTGTAAATATGGTATGAATGAGATAATTTATCACAATTACGTATTGCCCGATGAGGCATATTGTAATTTTATCATAATAAAGTAGTTGTTATAAGTGTTAAAAATAGCTGTTAAAAGTCTTACTTAATTCCATCTTTCTGTTACTTTTAGGAGACAATGTTTTCTTTGTTTTGTCTTTTCAGTCTGAATGACTTGCACGTCCAGAAGACTTGTGTCGCGGGTAAAAGTGAAAAATGGCGTCTGGAAGAGAAAGTAGTACGACTAACGGGGTCTTATTAACCTTTCTACGTCCGGACGTCTTTGATCTTAACTCGAGCACGGGCGACATGGGACATAGCTACATCGTATTGAATACTCACTCTGGATTGCCGAGCCCTTTCATCTTGAGATACACCACTAGATAAGTTGTAGAGCTTCATTAACATGTATTTTTCAATATGTTTACATACATCAATATATATATATATGTATATTTATTTATAAAAAATAAATACACTAAAATCGATTAGGCAAAATTAAGAAAACTGCTAGTGGAACCCCCACCCGAATTCGGTTGTTCGACACCCTTTATGGTTACAGGGATGTTTATACCTTATACCTTAACCCAAGCTAAGGTAAAAACCACCTTTGAGCATGGTGGCACAAACCAGTTCTATCTGAAGGAAGTTTGCGGACTTTAATCATACCCATATGATGGAATATAAACAATGCTCTGTTTACACGCATACGATCGCAGAAAACTAAAACCTCTCTATACTAATTAATATTTGTTCAGATTTAAAATTTAAATTGCATACATTCGAAGCTCACGAGTAATATAAACCCATTCTATAAATTCACTAGACCATTCTATGTTGATCGATCCCACTCCATGATTAGTCCCTAAGTGGGGTGCTCTTAAAACACTATTTCTATACGAGGAAATTCAATCAAATTACATCCCTACTAAACAGGATACACAGTTTAATCATAGATTTAATAATCAATAAGAACAACCCAGCAAAAGCTCTAAAGGCTGCAGAGGGCGCCAGTAAGTTAATCACCGACAGGCTGCGAGCGGTCCATATTCAGGTGAACCCGGCCAAAACTCAAGGGATCGTCTTCTCCTTCCAGCATGGAAAACGGAAGCGTCCACCCAGCTTCACCATAGACGGGACTGAATGCAAACTTTCCAACAGCATATGCTACCTGGGCATCAACCTAGGAAGACACATGACGTTCTACACACACCTGCAGAAGTTGAAAAGAGTACGTAGGACTTACTACTCTCTCCAGCATCTCATCACAAGCCCGGCTATATCCCTTCGGCTGAAACTGTAATATATAAGAGCGTCCTGAGGCCAGCTCTACTGTTTGGGACACCACTCTTCCGATTCCTACACACTAGCACAACAACTCGACTCCAGAGCTTCCAGAACACAATACTGCGCACGGCACTATGGCATACCCCTTTTCGTGATATGAAGACTCCCGACATACACGATAAGTTCGAGGTCCCCACCATCACCGAATCCATCAAAAGAAGACACATCAAGTTCTTTGACTCGATGAAACATAGCCAAAACCCTCTGTTCCGAGACATGACACCCCCACCGCTACCGGCAAGATGGCAACTCTCAAGATCCGGTAAAGCAGACCAAAAGGTGCATCACTGCTATCCAACTAAATAAGACTGCACTACATGCCTAGAGAGACTCTAGGCCCAGCCACCAGTGGACTCTCACCACTGTACCGCAACTATCAACCTCTACCGAGGCTTCCCACACTCCTTAATTCCCTCACACCACCTTCAAGCAGGTACTCCTAGTACAAGGATCCACTCAACCCAAATATCCCTTTGTTTTCCCTCATCCTTAATCTTATAATTATAGAGCTAAGATAATATAGAATAACTTCGGCCCAGCCGCTGTTTCTTAAATATTTATTAGAGTATTCTAGAAAGAAATTTCGTTTTATGAAACCATTTCGATTTTCCTTTAACATATTTCGTCTGTCTTTAAACTTAAAAGAAATACCAGTGGTTCTTCAGAACGAGCAGCTTAAGTCTAAAAGAATGCATTTAGAGCAATATTTCTATATAGATAATTTTCTTGCATATTATGTGTTTGGTAAAAACAAACTATTTATGCAACATTGAAGACCTAATGTCTTAGCGGGAAAACAAAACCTACCAACAAACCATATATGTACGCTTATTTCCTTATGAGATTATGTTGACTTATTAACAAGAGTTGTGACGAGAAAGCGTTCAATTTTCAATCTCCCCATACTTCTTGTCATTCGACAAAATACATGTTGTAGTTAAACCCCTACATTTTCAGATCGATTAGATAATGTTTAATATCAAATATCGTAGTATCTTTAAACGCAATTATAAATACTTGCTCAAATAATGAATCTTAACTAGTATTGTTCATGTGTTTGATAGTACTCTTTCAAGTCATCTGTACGTCAAAGTTAGTCTCAAAATATCAGCCCTCTTAATTAATCACATAAAATAAGAAGGACAGGTAGACAAGAAGTCATGCGTGAGGGTTCAAGATAATATTTTAAATAACTAAACCCATAAAAATTTAAAAGACTACAGAGCCACTTACTAGCAGACTTTCTCTCAGAAATAAATAACATAAATCTTGCATAACAGGTTTAGAGAGAACAAAGGAGATTTATTTGTGCAAAGGCAGAACATGTCTAAATAGACAGATACATTAACAGAACGGCTGAATCTTATACTTGCAACGTACGCGATCAAGTAGAATATACTACAATATTTATTCTGCATGACTAGGTATTCAGTACTATTTAGCTCTGGTGTACGGTGGCCTTCTATTTACCCACTTGACAGCCAAATGTCTCCAACATTTCCAGAATGGGATCATGCGAAAAGTGGTCCGACATACCTCTCGAGAGAGGTTAAAGAACGCTGACCTGCACCCGTTTGTGTGCCGTCGGTGGGTGAGTTCATCCGCCGGAGACACATCAAGTTTTTTGACTCGTTGTAGCACCTGACAAACCCAGTGTTCAACACTATGACCCCACCAACCTTCCCGAATCAATGGCAACAGACTGCCGGGAAAAAATTAGGTTAAGAATTAGTATGTAAGTTAGTTTTAAGTTTGATCAAAAAGGTGAGCCTCATCACCTTTATTAGAGTCAGTTTAGTCAAGTCACGTATAATGTGTATCATTATACTTGTTTATTCCATTATATAATTTTTATAAAATAACAAAACCTGTATATAATGTAGTAAAGCTGCAAGAAATATAAAAATAATTTGTAAATAGATTCGCCTGAGGATCTATAATTGTATATAAAATTATCTGCAAATTTAAAGGGGCTATGAAGAAGAAAGAAAATCAGTGCTGTTTGTATTATAGATCTATTTAAAAGCAATAATTACAAAATTGATAGATAACGACAGACAGAATCCATTATTATAAATTACCTAAACATAATATAATATATTACGAACAAATGTATTCATATTGTGTTTATATTAGTATCTTGTTTTATTTTTGCCGGCAGGAATTTTTGTATTTAAATTTTTCATGAATTAAAAAGTCTTTTGTGTGATTTTATTTAAACAACTGACAGCACTCACTGATGTGGTGCCGTGACATGAAGTTGTCGCTGAGCAAGTCTCGTCGCCACCAGCTTCCCTTCAGCCCACGAGGATGGTTTCAGGAAGTGTCCGTGATGATACGGTGTAATGTCCTTGAGGTCTTTCGTGAAATGTGTGCGTTTTGAAGACTCTGTGCAATGTTCTGTCGAATACCTACCAAAGCGAGTAGTCATGTGCCTTGAGTGTAATGGATGTGCGTATGTATTTTGTTAATTTTTGATTGGTGGCTGATCCCTATAGTTCAAAGTTCCAAATTGATTGAATCATATCTGTATATAAAGTCAGAGATCATATTTAAAAAGATATTATTTTGACTTGATTTGAATGTAAATGATTTCCGTTGGCATTTGTTGACCGCTTCAAGTACGTCCAAGGCCACTATAGTTCCATTGACTTCATTGAGAGCGCTATTAAAAAAACATATAAAATATAATTGGATAAGAGATAAGCCAAGGTGGGCATTCCTCGAAGGTGGACATTGGCTTAGAGGTAGATAATTCCTGTATCGAGGACACGGCTCCCCGGTATCCTTGGCACGGTTATCACACACTATTGGATAAGGATAGACCGTCGAAACTATTCCCAAACTCACTGGGTGACTTGTCGAAGTTGACGACGATGTAGAGCTGCCATCTATATCCACTTTGTAAGGGAAATCGTATGCCTTATAATATATCTACTTCATATAATTTAACTTGAAAACTTTGATAAAAATTATTCAATCATAATTTATAGTTTTAATAACCAATTTTTTTTTTAACAACAACTTTATTACGATAAAATTACAATCTGCCTCATTGACCAATAAGTAATTGCGATAAATGATTTCATTCACTCGCTCATTCATACAGTATTTACAAACAGCCCAGAGACCTCCCAAATCCACATGGTTGTCACCTCCCTCGCTTGCGAAAGAGGAACCGGAGTCTTGGGAAGTCCCCCAGCACCCCCCAGACAGTCATCGGATACAAGCCAGTGGAAGTTGACGAAGAGCGCGAGAGCCACATACGCTCAGGACTGGCCATTACCAGGACTCCCACTGTCACGCATTTATAGCAGATCACGAGGCCACTGCCGTTTCAGTCTCCGAGGAGGATCACAGGGATGAGTGGTGAAGTGCAATGACTGTGATACGGGTTTAGGGTAGTTGGATAGACTACTAGTTCTCTAAAAAAACAATTTCAAGAAACTGTAGCTAACTTAAGCACTGCAAAATACCTTAACATGAAAAAAAAAAAGTACCTATAATTACTAATTAAACATTATTCAAAGATCTGTCAAAAAATGAACAAGAAATAAATAATAAAATATTAAATAAGAGAACGATGGGCTCTTTGCACTTTAAATAAATAATAATTGTGGGTAATTGTAGATCTGTTATCATGGTATCCAGGGTAAATGTTAATTATGCGCATACTGGTGTTTTGTAATCCTACCACCCTCGGTAGACTCTCACTACCTTTCCGATTCCACCCGCCTCCTTTAGGCAATCCACACTCTATATCCTTCTCATACATCCTTCAAATGGGGGACTCCCCTTAGTGAAAGGCACTCATTAGCCCAAAATAATTTTCCTTTATTTTTCCCACATCCTATTTTTATAAGTTTGAGAGCTAAGGGAAAAAAAAAAAAAAAAAGTGTAATCCTTTAAATTTCCTCAAGTTTGTGAAGCACAAGTATAATTCCAAAACCGGTGCACCATAAGTCAATGTGGGGAGGATGCAATGCTTTATGTAGTATTAATTTGTTTTCTAGAGACAGCTTCGAGTTTTGTGGAAGTAGGGTGACATTACTAAGGAGATTTTTAAGTTTTGTATCTCCAGTTGTTTACGGGGTTGGTAAAATGGATACAGGGAACGGTCAAAAGCTACTTTAGGGTTGTAAATTGAACGGGACCAGGGTAGTTGGTAACTATTTAATGTCGGTTGATCGTCGTCTGCAGGTTCGTTACACTGGAGCATTAGTTCATCGATAATTCCATTCGGTAAACAAATCCCTGATCACCATTCTACTGACGTTGATTTAAAACTACTTGAAAATTAGGCACATTTGTAATTTGTATACTAAACGATAAGTATGCGTTTGCGTAAATAGAGAACTAACCACTAATATGCAAATAGCCTAAAATTGTCAATAGGTGTTTTTTTATTTTTTTCTAAATTACGATATATATGTACTTCAATGAAGACTTTGATTCCTAATCAAGTAAGCGATGATATTAGTCTTTTGTTTTAGACTACATATAGTTCATATTATCATAAGATAGTTTTTATTATGAAAATTGTAGCGACCGCTAACTACATAAATCACCCTATACTCTATTGTATATATTGTAAGCAAACGTAAATAACATGAACTAAATGTATTATAGACAAATGTAAATAACATGAACAAATATAAATCATTGTAAATGTGGTAAGCAATAAAAGGCGGGGGCCAAGTAGTCACACGAGATGGGTCACCAGCTGTCAGTCAAAGGTACCTCGCCATATGATTGAGGGAACCCGCAGGCCCTAAGCACCCTTTTGCAGCCTTTCCCAGGGGACAGGGCTGGCCGGGTAATTAGGCGTCGGCAGCGGGTACCTCACCACATGTGGGAACCAACCGCACGCCTAAGCAACCCTTGCCAGCCTCTCCCAGGGAACAGGGCTGGCCGGGTAATTAGGCGTCGGCCGCGGGTACCTCACCACTTGTGGGAACCAATCGCAGGCCTAAGCAACCCTTGCCAGCCCTCCCAGTAGACAAGGCTGGGGAGAGGGTACTTAAGGCGGGCTCCTAGCCCTGTAAATTAGTCTCTCGTGACCTCTACTCGTTGATGCGTGGCTTCCGCTCGAACTCTGAAAACTTGACTAATTCTTTATATAAAAACCCCTGTACCTCTTCTCTTGAACATAGTGCATTGTCGGGGCACATACCTATCAAAAATGGAGTCAGATAGTAACGCCGTCATGAAACGATTGCCCAGGTTATAAACCCGAACAATCCTCACTTGTCACCAGGGCTAGGGTGACCAGGCACCCCCCTAGTGACGACCTGACAAAAATATTAGAAATAAATTGATTTGAATTTGAATTTATAACCTCAAAGGTGCGGCCTTGCGGATCAACTAGCTTTATAACAATTTTGCAGATATTCATAAACTGGAATTCCCATATCAAAAAAGAAATAGTAATAATTATCTTAACAACTATTACACTAGGGGAATAAATACTTTTTTTTGTGACATAGGTATTGGAGTGAACTCAGATACATTAATGCACGACGTATAGTTACTTTTTTCAAATTGACTCTAGTTTTTTTGTTTTTTTTCCTTAACATATTTTTTATTTATTTTTGTTTAGCTTGATTATATTTAATTGCCATTCATTATTCTATTTCTATTGTAAAATAAATTTCTTTGTATATTTGAATAAATAAATAACAAAGTGCTATTTCCAACCAATATTTTTTTTATCGAAACTTGCTATGTGTTTTTACCAATAGTGATATGGTTTAAATAAATAAATAATAACAGTATTTTAGTTTAAGAAATCCTCGTCCCAAAAAACGTTAGTTTTTTTTTTCAATATAAGAGTATTTATTTCCTTTACTTCAAAGAATGGAGTGCATTCGGAAATTCTGATATTCTTCACGAATTTAGAAGATTGGAATTGACCAGATTCGACTCAGAAACCCTGCGCCGCGCAATTATCTCTGTTGCTCCGTCTTATTGGTCTTTATTAGCTAAAGAAAATAAATCTTTACAGGTCGTGAAATCGGAACCTCCTGTCTCATCGGTCGATAGTGAAATGCTTTAAATACTAATAACTCAATAACTGTAGGTTAATGACAAAAAAATAGTAAAACAGTAAAAAATCGAACCCATGACGTTCTGATTTCCGTTCAGACACTCTTCTACGACAGATGTTATCATAGTGTATGGGTCTCGTTAACTCTCCAAAAACATCCGAAATTGTGAAAATAAAATTTTTATTTATTTCATATTTTGCCTCGTTGGGAATCAGAAGGTCCCTGTTTCATATCCACACCATCGAATCTTTCATATTTTCCCTCTAAATAAAGAGAGTAATTTCCCCAGCTAAAAGTAATTTTATGAGGACCGTACAAACATCTTTCATAAGGGGAGTCGTTTTGTAATTATTTTAATGTCCTCATTTAGGTTCAAACGTACGCCATCTAATCTTTAAATTCTGAACATTTTTTATTAACACAATTATACCCGGTAATGGTGTTGCGATAGAATTATCGCAATGGTTATGGTGTACAGAAACCAGAGTAACTCGACAGAGGGACCAGGTGTCGATGCAGCGTGGTGAGAAAAAACTGTTGACGTAGGTAGGGCAGGTACCAATAGACAGTGACCTCATTGCCCATTTTCTCATCCGCACACCGTCTTAATTGAGAAGTGAAGAACACGTTTAATAACACATTTGTAATAAATAATACTATTATTTTAATTGTGTTTGCATCTATGACCAGCAAGCGAGCATTTGAAACCACGATTACAGTGTAGCAAAATTCATTCATTCATTCAATTAATTTTTTTGTTGATCAGCAACATTATTATTTAATATTATTCAAGTTGCTAAATTTGAAACGACTGAGCTACCCCCTGTAGCCAACAACTGTAATTCACTGTTTAATCCGCCACTGAACAACAGAAAAATAAGAGTTCCACTTCAGAAATCCGGGAAAGGAACTTAACCTCAACACTATAATAAGTCTCAAATCAAATGATCTGTTACTTAAATATCTAACTACATATTACAACTAGGTATTTTTTAACAAAAATACTTTACAAAGGTAAAATTGTAAAAAATGTCCTTCTCATAAGATTTTGCTTTACTGGCGTCATTTCGAGACGTTAACTTCGTAATTAATTTTCAAGCAATATCAGCCAACATATTTAATTCGTCATTATGTCAATGTTGATCTTCTGTTCTTGCGATATTCATTTTTTTTTTTTTTACAATGTGTGTTCGCTATGTATTAATTAAATGTTACATTACGAAATAACGCTGTATAAAAAAAACAAAATTTTCACAAGAAGGCATTACAAGTCTCTACAAATATTCATCATCTTTTCTTTTTTTTTTACATTTGTTGACGTTTCGCTTATTTAGCCATCCTCAAAATTTTAATACTATATAATTTTTCAATACTAATCGTTTTCATTTCAACTTCATGTACTAAATTGTATATGCATATTGGAAGTGTACCATTTCGGAATATGACGTTGGGATAACAAGAAAGAATAGCGTTAAAAATATTTGAAATCTCTGATTAAACAACGTCAACATTTTTGAACAACCTTCGCTTTATCGTATGTATTCAATGTGCTTTTTTTTTTCTTTTTTTTTTTTTTCCCCTTAGCTCTCAAACTTATAAAATAGGATGTAGGAAAAATACAGTAAAATTATTTTGGGCTAACGAGTGCCTTTCACTAAGGGGAGTCCCCCATTTGAAGGATGTATGAGAAGGATATAGGTTGTGGAATGCCTAAAGGAGGCGGGTGGAATCAGGAAGGTAGTGAGAGTCTACCGAGGGTGGAGCCTAGGGGTACCTAGGCAATGGTTTGTAGTCGGCCATGTCAAGCCTGGCCCGCCCCGGCAGGGTCTCTGGTCCCCTTTCAAAGCGAATAAATCTTTCGCCTTTTACTAAAGTATTCAATGTGCCCTCAACGATTGGAAAGAAGTCGGAAAATAGAAAATTTGAACATTTATAAGCTGTGAGTAGAGAACTCTTAAAAGTTAAAAAAAAAAAAAAAAAAAAGAAAAAAGACCGAATTACGAATAATAAAGCATTAAAATATGAGAATGATCACATAATATTTACAACCCCTAGCTTATAAACGACATACAGACATACAGACAGCAATTTACCTGGGCATAATCTAGGTTAATGCCGAAACAGGAGGTTTTAGATGAGAGCACAGGAGTTAACCTTTACAAGGGGCAATAAAGCTTGATATCGCCTAAGGTTTTTATAGCTGTTAGCTCTTATATTTGTCGGTATATGTGCCTATTAATCAGCGACTCTTATCGTTTTACTGCACACATTATGTTCTGTGAATCGGGTCAGCAATATAACAAACTATATTATTTAATTTAAGTTGGTCATTTGGAGTAGAGCGAGCGAGATGAATAGATGGTGCCTTTCATCGTAACGAGCTGCAGTTAATATCTCCGTCGAATCACGAAAATTCTACTATTTTATTAAATCAATACAGCTGTCAACAAATTTTCATCGTGACCATTTTCCGCTGTCTTCATCAGTTAAGCACACTTCCGTGTTTTAACGTGTGGTCTGCTTCATTTAGAAGAAATTACTTTAAAAGTAAATGGATAATATTGTGAGTTATCCAAAAGCATGGCTGGTGATTAAAAAAAACAACAACTACAAAACAGGTTCAGAAGTTTCAATTTTCAACTTTCATATTTTTGGTTAGCATCTTTAACCAAGTTTAACTTCAAAAACTTTAAAAAAGTTTGAAAAAAGTGTGTGACTTTTTTCATGTTTAATTTGTTTTTCCATACTTCCACTGATTGTATTTTGACCGAAAATTAATAAAAATATTTCGAAGGATTCATAATATAACTTTAATATTTTTGAGGCTCGTATCCGGTGACGCGGCTGACGGAGGAGCGTGGGGGACTTCCCAAGTCTCCGCTTCCTCTTTCGCATGAGCTGTTTGTAAATACTGTATGAATGAGAACAATTACTTATTGCCTAATAAGACAGATTGTAATCTTAGCACAACAGAGAAGTTTAAATATAATATTTTTGAACAGTTAATCGTCGGAGGTTAAGCTTAAAGAAAGAAAAGGAAAGAGGGAAACGAACTACACTCTCGAACTTCTTTAAAGAAACTGCTTTATTGTCTTTAGTAATCCGACCTACATAGGATCATGGGTTGTTTACCTCCCATGATCGTATTAGTTTACAACATAAACTTGCCTCTGGCTTTAACTGAACTGTCATCAGACATCAGGGTGTAGGCTATACCGTCGTAAAAGTACCTACAGCCCTGAAGGCTGTCTCTTCCTCACCGCTCGTATTACAGCAAATTCAGCCCATAATAAAAATTGGTAATACTCGATTTGGTAAATACTTATTGCATGTTCTGAATTAATAATCAATAACTCATTTATTATTTATAGCTACTGGGATGATAAGACATTAATATGAATAAGTGTGTTTGACAAATAAATCATACAAGATGTGAAGATCCATGACAATAAGATTTCATTAGATAAAAGAGAAATATTATAGATTGACAAAAATTAACAAAGTAACAATTACGAAAACGTGCTGTAGATTTAATCATTATTTTATTCGAATAGACGATATAAAAAAGATCATATTTTGTTATTACATCAAACATTTCTAATCATTATTATCTTCTAATAGATAATATTAAAAAATGAACATGTTCTTATTATATCAAACAATTATATGACTAGTTTATGAAGATTAAAGACATTTGATCTTAACTATTGAATTTAATTGGCTCACAATACGGTAAGATGTTAAGTTAACTCCAGTCTAGTGTAGCATATACGTGTTCTAGGCCAGTCCTGCCACTCGTCTCAGAGATCTCTTCCTTCCCAGCTTAAAACCCAGACAGTCTTTCCGATCTCTGCCGTTTTAGAGGGTGTCACCTCTCCAAGTTTGCGACTTAATCCTCGTTCTCGTCTACTGATAGCGGCCCACTCTTTGATCTGCTTAAAGGAACGGGTACTTCTTGGCGATTATCTAGACACGCAGGAATTTGTGACTCAAAACACGTTTTTGGAGACCACTTTGCTCTTAAGCCATTTCAGCTTGTTGACCTGCTTCCCGCGACTTGAATGGTTATATGGTTTGTATGTCATACCCAAGGACAAATGAGTTCTGTTCTGTCGCCCCCCCCCCAGGTAACGAATCACATACTTACAATTACTACAAAATTAAATATTCCTGAACTACTCATAAGACATGGGTCTACTCCACCATATCGCAGAACTTCTTGACTGACAGAAGAAAAACGATTACGCCAACATACCAGGAAGAAGAGCCTCTGTCTTTAAAGAATCGCAATCTACCAAATAGTTACGTCCTGGAGGACCATCCATTTACTATATACACCTTTGAGTCGATTCAATTACCATTATTTTCAATAAACGTTCTTAATATTTATTAATAGTTCATTTCCGGATAATTGGCATTTTTTGCCACATTATTAGCACAACCGGAAATAAAAAGCTCAAATATTTTCCCCGTAAGCTGAGGTGAGTAAATGAAAAAATCAAAAATATAACCACCAGACAGTTCTATTAATTTGCTTTGTTTAACATTAACTGTTAGCTCATTGTCAAGTGGTTTTAGTTCTCCAAGAAGGTCTACCGGATGACTTGAAGTATTATATATAATATATATTAGCTTACATTATTACAATAAGCTTCCCCGATTGTTTACTACGTAGGGATTCAATTCCTGTTTTCCTCTAAGGATATTTTCTGAGGGGATATGTCTAGTATGGGTAAGAAAAAAAAGTAAATTATTGGACAAAGAAATCCATAATAAATACTGCTTACAAAAAATACCCTTTTTTCAATTAATAGATAAATCAAAATTATCAATTATCGATAAATGATAATATATAATAAGAACAAAGAATATATAATTATAAACAGCGGTTCGTCCTAGTACACTAGTGTACATTGGTTAATAATTATCTGTTGAGTTATGACCACCTATGACCACAGTCAATAGTTAGTGATGTTAGTGTTGTTAGTGAGGTCAGGGCTGGGTGTCACTATTATTCTTAAATTTGGGATTCTTAATCGGATTCACTAGTTTCTCTTCAAGCAACTGCTCATTTATTTTAACGAGGCTGAGTTAACCCCGACCAGATCCTCCCAAAAAGAAATAAATTATAGAGTTAAAAGTCAGCTGGCTAACCACTGGACTACAGGGGCGGTCAGTTCTTATATTATCATTGAATCGATATTCAGAAAAATAAATACGGACTGCCATAAGGGCATTAAATTCGTAACTTCACCTTCTATATCTTTGTTTTTCTTTTAAATCTCGTTGTCAAACCTTGAAGAGCATCAACACTATTTTGTGCGGTGGCGACCTCAATTTTCCCCGCGAGTCGAGTGAAAGCTGTCCTGCCACTTACCGCCGAACCGCGCTTTCCAGATATCGACAGGTCCCCCAGTCAATCGATCAGAAGGAATAAGAATCATTCAGAATCGATTATCTATAGCTCTGATATAACCTAATTGAGTACATCAATATTTTAAAAATTTATTTAAAAGGAAAGTTTTCAAACGGACTGCATACGCATATATATGTATCAGATATGAACCTAGATACAAAGCCAATCACAATGTTATATTTATATAATATATAATACAGATATACAATCTATCACAACTTTTTATAAGCAGTGTATATAATAAGCTTCCCCGATTGTTTACTACGTAGGGATTCAGTTCCTGTTTTCCTCTAAGGATATTTTCTGAGGGTATAAGTCCAGTTATGGTGAGAAAAATGAATAAATTATCGAACAAAGAAATCTATAGTAAATACCGACTACAAAAAATCCCCTCTTTTCAAATTAATAGATAAATTAAAATAATTAAATAATATTAATCAATAAATGTCGATTATACAATTTTCATTTTTTTTCATATTTTTTTTTTTATATCAAATCCTCATTATTGAAAATTACAATGAACAAAATAAATAAGTAAAAAATTTATGATTTATATATTTCTCCTCTTTCTGCATACACAGATGCATTCGAAGGAGTGCATAAATATAATTCATTATTTTTGAAGTTAAAAGTCCATAAATCACATCCACACTAGGTGATGAGGCTCACCTTCAGCTTACAAGCGGGAAACTAAAAACTAAAACCTATACTGAATTTCATTTAAAGCATATATAATTATAAACAGCGGTTCATCCTAGTACACTAGGGCAACAGAGAAACTGATTTCAGTTTATTCACCCCAACTTCAATAATTGTCTTACATATACATATACATTATCAATAAATGAAAATTAAAAAAAATTTCACCCAAAAACTTTATTTTACCTACTTTAAAAAAGAAGCTACTAAAGCGTCTCCCAGTTTTTGTACAAAAATACAAACAGGCATATTCTACGTAAAATAAATATCGTATAATGTATGATAACCTTATTTTAGGCCCAGAACAAAGACTAAAACTACGTTTAATATATAGAGTTTAGTTCCTAAGAAAGTTTTGGGTTCTTAAAGTCTTGTTCCCACACCTTGCTGCTTGGTGAGTGCTGTCTGAAGTTTGTCAACATCAAAGACCTGTGCATGCAGCAGAAGACAAGCAAGTGCACAACTCCCCACGAACTTGTTTGATTTTGCAGTAACTTGCCAGTATTTTGTTAAAAAATTTCAAAACCTTTCATTCAGTATACACAGAGTGAGTTACAGATTCCACAGTATAGAATCTTTATATAAATGCATTTCGTGCTCATTATATTTACTGTAGCCTTTGGCTTTAGCCTTTTACTAAAGAAATATTTTTTTTTTTTCATATCTCCTTGTTATTAAAAATAATAGAATTCAGTATAGATTCTATATAAATGAATTTATTTACAATAGGTCAACAGTGTATGTCCTGTAGCTTGGCTACCTTTTATACAATTTTTAACAACTTTACACTATGATTTGCGATTGTTACAAACGTATAACGTACATTATACATATTGTGTTATTCGTCATTAAAAAGTTATGGGGCTCACCTTAAGAATCATAAAATTTAAAACTAACTTACATCTAACAATGAAAATCTAGGGTTCCTAGATAGGGCTCACCTAACATAACCAAGTTTTCCCTGACAGCCTGCTGTCATCGATGCGGGAAAGGTGATGGGGCCATAGTGTTAAACACTGGGTTTGTCAGGTGCCAACGAGTAAAAAACTTGATGTGTCTCCGGCGGATTGACCCGATTTGCCAAGCCAGGTGACGTTGGAATTGGAGGGACCACAAACCAAGAACATCAGACCGAACGAACCTAGTTTTGTCTCGCCACACGGTGGGCGAAAACCTAATTTTCCGCGAAGAAAAATCTGTTTCTCACTAACAACCTAACATTCAATTTGAGTATCGATTTCTATTTTTTCAATGGTTTAGACTTAGACCGTCTTCAAATCGATATCTTTAGTCCTTCGACCGTTATGCCAGATGCCCCATTTCGCTTGGCCTAGTTTTTTCAAGAGGCTTATTCTTGGTGTTCAATTTACACCAAAGGGTAATAAGTGGGAAGGAAGATGGTTTCACAGATTTTGTGCATGTTTTGGTGGAAAAATCATCTTTATTAGTTAATTATATCAAACTTTATCTTTTTTTTTTTAATTAATTGATTCGTCGTTTTCCAGATGCCCAATCCAAGCCCCATTTTGAGTTAACAGTTCTTAAATTATCCAGCTCCTGCCAAGGTTTGGATTTCGACTACATGATTCTGACAAATTCTGGAGGGGCACCTCGGCGAAAGTAATTTTACATTCACTGGGGTAACATTCCTTCTTCACTAACATGAAACCAATTATGTTTTCGTAGCTAGGGAATATTGGGCACCCGACGGTTTATGCTGCATTTGTGATCACTTCATACTGAAAACGTTATGATGGTGATTGTTTGAAGACTGCGAACTTTGTTCCTCTGACTTCTTTGCCCACAGTCTTCGAAGCTTTTAGATGGTTTTCCAGGACAAGTATGCCAACGGGCAGAATCACCGTCATCGACATACGGGAAACAATAAATATTCATTTATTTTCTAGCCACTCGCTCAATTTTTTATGGAAAACATTTCGGTTCCTGTTTACTGATTTTAATTTTATATTAAAATTGAGGCACAAAACTTTCTTTTTTTTTACTAGAGAAATAAAAATACACGATCCTCGATAATGTGAGGAAACGTATTCTGGATTAAAATGTACAACGATTCATTTCTCAACAGAAATTCATAGATATTACAATATTTTATCGCGATGAATTCCATTTCGGAGAAAGACCAACAACGTGAAGAAGTTTACTACCAATGATAATCCTATATATGAGGCTCCCGTTGAGAAAAAAGTCGTTGTTACTATTTATATGTTTTTTTGAAACGGTTTTGCGATCAGCTAAGCAGGAATAAATCAGCTATAAATCACAATTCTTTTACATGACTTTATGTAAAATATAAATAAACCAATCCGAAGGCGGAGGAAGCTGGAGCTTTTTGCCACAGGTTTGAGAACGTGGGATGATCACGGAAAATGGTATCTTTTCTCAAAATCATAATTCAATACTTTTTTTTTTTCCCCCTTAGCTCTCAAACTTATAAAATAGGATGTGGGAAAAATAAAGGAAAATTATTTTGGGCTAATGAGTGCCTTTCACTAAGGGGAGTCCCCCATTTGAAGGATGTATGAGAAGAATATAGGGTGTGGAATGCCTAAAGGAGGCGGGTGGAATCAGGAAGGTAGTGAGAGTCTACCGAATTTTATATTTCAATACGATTTATTGCCCAAGTGCTTGTACAAAAACAATATTATGGTAAGTAAATTCAGAAACGAATCTCTGAGTTAAGCAAATTTTTGACATTTAAATTGTACGATTCCTCACATTTAAGTGGTCTATACATTTTTTTTATCGCCACGCTAAGTGCCGAAAACAAGCCTATCAAAGATTTCACTTTCGGTAAATGATTTTTTTTTCCACTTCTAACCAATGGTGCGCCGTGAGAACAAGGCTTAAGTCGCGATTGGTCAATAAATTAAATATTTTTCGACCAACGAACCAGGATCGTACATGTACCTTTGCAGGTACAGTGAGGAGAACACTTGAGGCCAGGGACCAGTCATGATACAAATATTGACCACTGGTCACACCTGACCTCAAACTGCAGGTATTAAATTCGCCATGTCTAAAAAGTTCCTTTTACTTATTGAAACTCATTTGAGTCAGTAGTACGTAGTCAATCGGTAGAAATATTGTCTGATTAAAGGTAAGTCCAAGTTTTCAAGCTGCCTCAAATAAGCTTAACCTCATCAGTTATAAAATAAATTTTATTTTTGGCACAGTTCACATAAATTTTATAAGTGATGAAGAAATAAAATTAGGCCTGAATTAATTTATGAAGTAATCAATTGGAACGACGTAATTTTCTCACTTACAGAAGACCGTAGATTTGTAAGAGAACACCAATCATGGACTGGAAGATGAATGGAAAAATATCCGATTCACTGGCGAGATGAGAGTGGCCCTAACAGCCCTCATTGTCGTGAAATAGAGTTAGGAAAAGGGTACAGTCACTGGACAGAAACTGTAAGACTTGGAAAGGACCACACCACGTCCTGAGCTGGCATTTATTTGTGCCTTACACGCCTTTTAATGGCGCTCTATCATTGCTTATGCATGATAATGCCTGGCATCATAAGGCAACATGTGTTTCGGAGTACCTGAATACATCAGGTATCCGTAACCTAGATTGGCCATCAAGAAGTCTATGCCTTAAGCCATTCGAACAAGTGTAAGTCAAACTTAAAAGAAAGCTTCTCTATCCTCCTTCTATGCTTGAAATGCTAAATAAGGCTGTAACTTGTCCCAATATTTTATTTAAAACTTTTCATGAGTACGCCTAAAAGAACGGAAGCAGTTATTAAAGCCAGAAGAGGCAACACTTTTTATTAAATGTCATTATAAGCCTCTAAAATTTAAATTTTGTTAAAAAAGATATAACTTTTTTTTTTAATTAAGCACACATTCAATTTTATTGTTTTTTAAAAATAAAATTGTTTATTATGAATTTATGAGCTTTTTTGTAAATGTAAAAACTGCTGTTCTCGATGTCTAGTTGCAACGATTTTTTTGACGGGGAGTCTATTTTCCTGCATATAAATCAGTGGATATTTTAGTTTTAAGTATTAATTTTACTTTATTATTCGGTATTAGTTATATGTTAGTTTTAAGTATTAATTGTATTTTAGTTTTAAGTATTAATTATATGTTAGTTTTAAGTGGTAATTGTATTTTAGTTTTAAGTATTAATTTTAGTTTTAGTTTTAAGTATTAATTATATGTTAGTTTTAAGTATTAATTATATGTTAGTTTTAAGTGTTAATTGTATTTTAGTTTTAAGTATTAATTTTATTTTATTATTCAGTATTAATTATATGCTAGTTTTAAGTATTAATTATATGATAGTTTTAAGTATTAATTGTATTTTAGTTTTAAGTATTAATTATATGTTAGTTTTAAGTGTTAATTGTATTTTAGTTTTAAGTATTAATTGTATTTTAGTTTTAAGTGTTAATTGTATTTTAGTTTTAAGTATTAATTGTATTTTAGTTTTAAGTATTAATTTTATTTTAGTTTTAAGTATTAATTGTATGTTAGTTTTAAGTGTTAATTGTATTTTAGTTTTAAGTATTAATTTTATTTTATTATTCAGTATTAATTATTGCTAGTTTTAAGTATTAATTTTATTTTAGTTTTAAGTATTAATTTTATTTTATTATTCAGTATTAATTATATGTTAGTTTTAAGTATTAATTGTATTTTAGTTTTAAGTATTAATTGTATTTTAGTTTTAAGTATTAATTGTATTTTAGTTTTAAGTATTAATTTTATTTTATTATTCAGTATTAATTGTATTTTAGTTTTAAGTATTAATTGTATTTTAGTTTTAAGTATTAATTATGTGCTAGTTTTAAGTATTAATTTTATTTTATTAATCAGTAATAATTGTATTTTAGTTTTAAGTATTAATTTTATTTTATTATTAGGTATCAATTGTATGTTAGTTTTAAGTATTAATTGTATTTTAGTTTTAAGTATTAATTGTATTGTAGTTTCAGTTTAGAGGTGCTCTGACGTACGGCAGCTATATGTAATGAGCACATGTAACATATTTCTTCCTCTACAAAAAAAAAAAAAAAAGACTCAAATCGCTTTTGTTAATAACATTGAACTTCTTTGAGGCTTGTATCCTTAGCGACGGTACATCCGAGTAGTTTCAATTGTTTAATAGTTTCTGAGTGAGCTACGATTTTGGAAAATACAATAAGCGTTTATTCCTACCGTTCGAAAATAATATGATGGAAACGTTACGGATGACAATAGCTGACAACTGCGCGGAAACATTAGCCGATCATCCCTACTGTTATTTGCATTTATTTACTGATGACTCGTTCCCGACCGCCTACGACCTGACAATACTTGTCTTCACCGAGTACTTATGCAATTCTGGCTATAGCGTTGTCCACTTACGTAATATACTTTTTACATGTCAACAATAACACACTAATAATATCATTGAAAGAAAGAAAACAAATCTACATTAAATACACTCCAATGCTTATAACTTCAAATCCAGATCGGGGAACTAAGTAGATTTTATACATCAATAATATTATACATAAATTTGTCATTATATAATAAAACCCGAATGGAGAGGTCTTACTTTCATTCATCTTGATCCTCTTTTAACTTCACTACCGTTAACCTAAATTATCATCCTATCACTTCCAACTCCTAAGGATTCAAAACCATTGACCAAACCCTCTCCAAGAACCAAAATATCTTCCAGATCTAACGACAGTCCAATAGGTAGATTATGCCATTCTACCACTCTCCTTTTTTTTCAGACTATACGTTGATGAGTGGTCTCTCGGTAGGACTTGGATACAGACTGAAGTCATGAACTCTTTCGTAAAATTTGTCTATGGGACTTAACGTGGCTCTTTCTTTCCTCCCGTAGACATTATTTCTTTCATCCATACCTTTTCTAAATTAAATTCATTCTCAACGCAATGCTTATATTTTCCTCCGGCCAGCTCTGCTGTACGGTGCCCCGCTATTTTCCCACTTGACTGACAATACAGCCAAATGTCTCCAACACTTCCAGAATGGAATCATGCGAAAAGTGGTCCGACATACCTCTTTCGAGAGGTTGAAGAACGCTGACCTGCACCCGTTGCTTGGTGTGCCGTCGGTGGGTGAGTTCATCCGCCGGAGACACATTAAGTTTTTTGACTCGTTGCAGCACCTGACAAATCCAGTGTTTAACACTATGACCCCACCACCCCTCCCGCATCGATGGCAACAGACTGTCGGGGAAAAATTAGGATAAGAATTAGTATGTATGTTAGTTTTAAGGTTGATCAAAAAGGTGAGCCCCATCACCTTATTAGTCAGTTCAGTCAAGTCATGTAGAATGTATATCATTATACTTGTTTATTCATTATATAATTTCTATAAAATAACAAAACCTGTATATAATGTAGTGATGCTACAGGAAATACAAAATAATTTGTAAATAGATTCGCCAGAGGATCTATAATTATATATAATTATCTGTAAATTAAAAGGGGCTATGAAGGAAAAAAAAAAAAAAAAAAAAAAAAAGCTCATATTTCTAGTTCAAATCCACTGACTATTCCCAGAACACGATATTCCGATGTTCTGACCGTTATGCTCCTTCCCAACGATCTGCAGGATT